>VNJR01001120.1:0-233851 GCA_008042585.1 Drosophila punjabiensis
TTCGCAGTCAAGATATCGGCGGCTGAGGTGCATCGCAAGCTAGGTCAGCGAGTGCAAGCAAAAGGAGAAAGTCTGCAAGAATATTTGTATGCGTTGATGGAAATTGCGAAGCCAGTCAACCTAGACGAGGAGAGTTTGATCGAATACTTTGTGAAGGGAGTGCCAGATGCAAAGGCGAATAAGATCATGTTATACCAGGCAAAAACTATAAGAGATCTGAAGGAGCAGATCGATGTCTACAAGAAAGTTCGTGGTACATCCAAGGGATCGTTCAAGAGCGAACAGCGCACAGTTGAGACGGAAGGATCAAAAGGTTTAGTTTCAAAACCTGAGTTTGTGCGGAAATGCTTTAAGTGCGGGGATCCGTCCCACTTAAGAAAGGATTGCAAAAAGAGAGACAATTTCGTTTGCTATCGTTGTGGACAGCCAGGTCATCGTGCTGCACAATGCAAGGGTGAGGTCGAGGTAAAGCAAGAGATTACTACCAATACCGTTCACGAAGAGAGCGCAGCTACGAAACCAAAAAGCGAGTTTAGAGCTTCCGGCCTTGAACTAAAAGTCATAAAACATTCAAACATTCAATTCAAAGGACTTGTCGACACAGGTGCAGACCTATGCTTGATGCGTAGTGATATTTTCCTCATGCTAGGCAGCAAACTTCTCACTGGAGGGGAGAAATGCTTGACTGGAATAGGCAAGAGTCAGGTGTTGACGTTTGGAAGTATAATTCTACCAGTTGAAATAGATAACATTAAACTGAAGATAGAGTTCCATGTAGTTTCGGAGAAGGACATGGGTTTCGAAGCTATTTTGGGCACAACTATTCTTGACAGTGTGGACATGAAAGTTACCAAGGAAGGCACTGAGTTTTTGCGTCGAAATGAACCCAGAACTTTCAGCGAGGAGCAGAGCGATATGGATACCGAGTTTTTGCATGAGTTTAGGGGCATGTGCGCAGAACAGGTGGTAGTTTCTGATCAAGTTGATTTGATGCACTTGAATCAATCCCAGATGGTCGAAGTCAAGAGTTTGATTGAGGAGTACGTAGCCGGACGCAATGCAGACGCACCGGTACAGATGAAAATCATTCTGAAGGACGAAATACCTGTCTATCAGCATCCACGGCGTTTACCTGTCTGTGACCAGAGAACAGTGGACGAACAAGTTAAGGAGTGGCTTGCCGAGAAGATCATACAGCCGAGCACTTCTGAATATGCGTCGCCGGTAGTTTTGGTATCGAAGAAAAATGGAAAGAAACGTCTGTGCTGCGACTATCGCAAACTAAACGAGAAAATTATCAGAGACAATTTCCCCATGACCCATATGGAGACCGTTTTAGACAAGCTGCAAGGGTCTAAAGTATTCACCACATTGGATCTAACCAACGGTTTTTTCCATGTTCCTATTGAACCAGGTTCTCGAAAGTATACGTCATTTGTTACTCAGTCTGGACAGTTCGAATTCCTATATGTTCCTTTTGGTATATCGAATTCGCCTGCGGTTTTCACCAGATTTATCATGGCAGTTCTGAGAGAGCTTATCGCGACAAATGTTGTTGTTGTGTACATGGACGACGTAATTATACCCAGCCAGGACATTGAAGAAGGACTTGCTAATCTGAAGGAGGTTTTAGAGGTTGCTTCTAGAAACGGTTTGCGTATCAACTGGAGTAAATGCCAAGTATTACAGAGCAGAGTGCAGTTTTTGGGCTACATAATCCAGAGTGGAACCATTACTCCAGGTCCTGAGAAAATACAAGCCGTTAAAGAATTTCCCGAACCGCGAGACAAGAAAGGTATACAGAGATTCCTAGGTCTGACGTCCTACTTTCGAAAATTTATTAACGGATACGCTTCCATTGCCAGGCCTTTGTCAGATTTGCTGAGGGGTGATTCTAAGTATGAATTCGGAGAGAAACAACGATTAGCGTTCGAAAAGTTAAAAACTGCTCTCATCAGTGAACCAGTCCTGAAGCTGTACAATCCGAACTTGCAAACTGAAATTCACACAGATGCTTCCAAGTACGGTTTTGGCGCAGTCTTGTTGCAGAAAGATCCAGAAGACAGTTTCTTCCATCCAGTCCAATACATGAGCCGCAAGACTTCACCATGCGAGGAGAAATACGATTCGTACGAGCTGGAGGTGTTGGCTATCATTGGAGCCCTAGTCAAGTGGCGTGTTTATGTCTTAGGCATAAAGTTTACAATCGTGACCGACTGCAACGCATTCAAGATGACGATGAACAAGAAGGAAGTCCCTCTTCGTGTAGCTCGGTGGGCTTTGTATCTACAGGACTTTAACTACAAAATTGAGCATCGCTCCGGAACCAAGATGAAACACGCTGATGCGCTGAGCCGAGTTTCGTGCTACTTTCTATCAGACTCTGCAACCCATCGTCTGAAGGAAGCTCAAGTGAAGGATGAATGGACTCAAGCAGTCAGGAGCCTTGTGGAAAAGGATTCTTACCAGGATTTCTACATCAAAAACGATATACTCTTCAAAGATCCAAATCGCGAACTAGTTGTTGTACCCACGGCCATGGAAAACGAAATAATTCAAAACGCACATAGTCAAGGACATTTTTCAAGCAGGAAAACACAGGATCTCATCGAAAAGTCGTACTTCATTCCAAAGTTAAAAGAGAAGACAGAGCGCATAGTCGAAAGTTGCATCAGATGCATAATCGTGAATGCCAAAGCAGGGAAAAGGGAAGGCTTTTTAACTCCTATTGACAAAGGTGAACTACCCTTAGTTACATACCACATCGATCACGTCGGGCCAATGGAGTTGACGGCCAAGCGCTACAATCATATTCTTGTAGTAGTCGATGGTTTTTCAAAGTATGTCTGGCTCTACCCAACTCGTAGCACTGGTGTAGAAGAAGTTTTAACTTGTCTGGAAAAACAAGCTGTGCATTTCGGTAATCCTTGCCGAATAGTTAGCGACAGAGGCACTGCTTTTACTTCTCTAGCGTTCAAGGAGTATTGCGAGTCGAATAACATTCAGCATCTGCTTATAGCGACAGGTGTACCGCGCGGAAATGGCCAAGTCGAGAGGATTCACAAGATCGTCGTACCAATGCTTGCAAAGTTGAGCTATGAAAGCCCTTTTGCATGGTATAAGTATGTTGGAAGAGTTCAGCAGATTATCAATAGCACTGAGCCAAGAAGCACGAAGATCACGCCGTTCAAGCTATTGACAGGAGTAGAGATGCGGCTAACTGATTGCAATGAACTCAAGGATCTGATGCAGGGGCTTGTAGTGAAGGAGCTGGATGAAGAAAGGGAGAAATATCGCGAAGCAGCCAGGGAGAGCATAAAAGCAGTACAGGACGAAAATAAGAAAGCGTTTGACTCAAAAAGGAAACAAGAAAAAGTTTATCAAATCAATGACTTAGTTGCGATCAAGAGAACCCAGTACGGAGTCGGGCTGAAGCTTAAGGGAAAGTTCTTAGGGCCATATAAGATAGTAGCTGTAAAGGGTCATGGAAGATACGAGGTAGAACGCGTGGGAGATACAGAGGGGCCGTTTAAAACATCAACAGTTTCCGAATTCATGAAGCCATGGTCAGGTTCATTCGAGGCGAATGATGAGCCAGGAGGGCCGAATGTGGGATTTGAAACAGGCGGGTTTCCTTCGCGTCACACTCGTAGCGGGTTAATTTATCTGGCAACTACATGCCATCTAAAATACTAATCGGTAGTTTTTTTAAGTTATAACGATAAGTCATAATTGTCATCACTACTGGAGAGATCGTGCAGAGAAGAAGCTGAGAAAGAAAGAGCTCGCGAAAACTTAATGTATAAGAACATTGTAAAACGAAGAAAAAGCACTTATGTTTAAACCAAATCCCAAAATAAAAACAGTGAATAATAAATTCCTACATATATACTTGAATTTAATATATACTTGAATAGATACTTTAAGATCTCATTAGATACTATTTCATAGATACTATAAAAGATACTTTAAGAGCTTAGTATATACTACTTCACAGATACTTCTTGTCCCTAGATTCACTCCTAATAATTTGTAGCGCAGTTAGATGTCTCATTTAATCTTCCCAATTTGATGGATATTAAGTCTGAAAGATAGATGGACAGATAGATGGATCGCTGGCTTCCAGAGCGCTTCTCTTCTCATGGTTAATTGGTTATGCCGAGCCCGCATCTGAGATCCGCCGCAGAGCTTTAAATTCCATGTGAAAGAGTTTTAAGTTGCGGTTTGCTTTGCCTTTATTATTACTCGTATTTTTTACTTTACTTTATTTTTTATTTTTTTATTTGTGGCCGTTGCTAGTGTCTGTGTCTGCGCCTGGGCCTGGGCCTGTGTTGCCGCTGTCAGCTGGCAATCAACAACGAAGTCAGCGAGGCAGCAACAAGGTAAACATCACTGGCAAAGGGGAAAATGGTGGAAAATCGGGGGAGGAAACTCCGAGGAGTGGGAGGATGACACAGCCCTAGGTTAATGTCAGAGATCCGCCAAAAAAAAAAAAGAAGCCGGGCCAAAGGAAAATATTTTAAAGCTGCATTGTTCGAACAAGGAGAAAAGAAGAGGAAATTAAAAAGCCACGAATGAGTAACGGAAAGATTTCCACATGGCAAAGTTGAGTTGCCGAGTTAGACAGTGAGGGAAAATTAAGAGAGAAATAGAGAGAGGGACGGTACAGACCGCATGCAACAAGCGGAAAATAATTATAAATTTTAAGTGCCCCGTTGCAGGAGCGATAGGGAAGGTTTCAAACTATGAGTATCTTTTTCGGTTTGCTTGGTTTTTTTTGGGATAATTTACTGGCCTGCGGTACGGATACGTGTAGGTAGATGATGGCGATAAACATCGCACTTCTCTGACTTAGAATTCATACGTGAGTGAGTGTGTCGCCCTCTCTGCCTTTTTCGACACTCAGAGAAATGTAAGTCGATTGGACATCAACATTTAAAAATAATTTACAATATAAATTACAATAGAAAATAATTTTATTTATTCTAGAGTTATGTTTTTCCACTTTTTAATAATTGTAAAAGACTCCAATGTTATGTTTTGTAATTATAATTAGAATTATTCACAATTAATTTACTTTCAAAATCTATTAAAATGACGTTGAAGAGTAGGCTATGCGGCCAAGAAAGGCAATGAAAATGTACTATTGCATACTTTTAGGCAGCATTTAAAAATATTTTTATATTTCTGTGATTTTTAATATCTGTAAGGACATTAATATTAATGTTTAAAATTATTAAACAGTTTTAAATTAAACAAATTGGAAAATACCTTTAAAACGTATGCTATACTTTCAAGAAAGCTACTCCGCTTATTTTATTGCCTACTTTTATGCAGTAATTTTATACGAATAGCGATTTTTATGGCTCCCCTGCTTCTTTATAGCATTTTTTCTCACTGCATCTGCTCTTTCTATCGCCGTTTCTCCGCCTGTGATTATGCAGCTCACTTCACTGGCGCTGACTGTGGGAGTAGGCTGCTCCGCTCCGGCCTCGGATCTCCGGTCTTTTCTGCCGCCTTCGACCAGGGTCTGCACCCGAAAGAGACGGCAACTGGGGCGGAGAAAGAGACGGAGCCGTCTCCAGCGATAGACAACGCCGACGTTGTTGTCGTTGCGGCTGACGACCATTGCAATTAACAACTTCAACGTTCGTTGCATTCGCTGCGAGTCAAGTCCAAAGCAACGCTGAGCTGCCAAGGGAAGCGGAGAATCGGAGAATCGGGGACTCGTAGGCAAGGAGAGACTCGGAGAATCCGGGGGTAGTGGCCAGAGGAAGCGAGTGAGACAAATTGCACAAACTGAGACAAAGACATAAGAGACTTCTAATGTGTGTGAGTGTCGGCGGGAGAACGGGGCATGAGCCCGTGAAAAATATGCAAGAAACAAGCGGAGCGGTCCAAGGCAACCGAAATGAAATGGCCAAAGTATATTTTTATAATGGGAAATGAAGGGAGAATTAGGGGAGAGAGAGCCAACAAGTTGGAGGCGGAGCAGGGAGCCAGGCATAAATTTCCAGCGAATCTTAGATGGCGGAGGGTTCTCCTCCATAAAACAAAAGGCCCCAGATTTCCGGCTTCATGGGAACGAAAGTAACAAAAGGTGGAAAAAGCAGCCAACAAAAAGCCGGCAAAAAAATAGTGCAGGGGAAAATATATGCATATATTTAGAGGCTTTAAAAAAAAAAAACACAAAAAAATTAATTAAGGAAATTTTTATGCTTGACAAAGAAGTATTAACTTTAAGAAATGTTTTCTGTTTTATTTAGAAAAGAAAGTTTACAAGAGGATGATGCCATTGTATATAAATATTAAATATATATTTAAATTAAGAAGAATTGATATAACAATTAATTCATATTTTGCTTAAGGTTACCCAAAAAGTGTACTATTTTATTAAGAAATTATAAAGAATGTTGTGATTTTAAAATAATTTTTAAATATAATTAAGCTTTAGAGAATCTAAATTACGATTTAAATATTATAAAAAGGGTTCATTTTATGTTTTTATTTATTATTTAATTCAACGCTACCCAATAAGGAGAGGAAGAAAATATATTAGACTTAAAGTTAATTGTTAATACATTTTTTTATTTTAAAATGTCTTTATTTAATATATATATTTTGTTTTCAGTGCATTAAAAATGCCAACCCAAAAAACAACTGGTATTTGGGCAGCTTAATTAGCCGCCAAGGACGACGCCGAGGGGGTGTGGAAAAACGGTGGCGTTGGAAATTTAAACATGCCCAAGCAAACCTTTATTAGCCCCAAAGTATGCTGGGGAAAAAACGTGCGAGAAACTATGCAATGGGGAGCATAGATACGCAGGCAAATAAAATAGTGAACCGAAACGGAGTAAAAAAAAAAGGAAAAGCAGAGGGAAAACCATACCCTGAGGCATGCCATGGCCCATGAAAATATGCACAGTGAGGAAAAGTCGCACCCTAACACGTACAGGAATGCCTTTTCCCTGCCTCGTAGTTTGACAGCCATTGGACCTGAACCCAAATTCAATTTTCGCAACTCGAGCAAACATAATTTTCATTCGAAAAGAACACAGCCTGCGTCTGAGCGTCAACCCAGTTTTGCCTCAAGATCCGAGGCGAGACTTTTAGCCAGACTTCGTCGGCACCGCGCTCCCCCTTGGCAGGAGAAGGCCTGCATAAAAGTTTCCTGGCACAAAAAGAGGCACTCGAATGCGGATGAGGAGAGGCTGAGTCTTGGGTCTCGAGTCTCGAGTCTTGAGAAAATGTGGCATATAGGCTTCAGGGATGCGGGTTGCACTTTGGCTGCACCAACCACTTGTGGGCAAAGGGAAAGCCGAGGGCGGCCCTGCCTTTTGATATAGAAAAGTTTGCCTCCGAAATTGTTGCGAAAACTAAATTAAAATCTGAAAAGAGCTAGGGAACTTGCTTGGCTGCACTAGCAAGGCTCAAGGGGAGGGTTGAGAGAAAGAAGATTGAGCAAGGGCCAAACAGGAAACGTTATGATTCTCGAGGAAGGCCAAGTGGATTATGCTCCAGAAATTTGAAAAGGGATTAAACGGGGACTTTTTAGTTTTAGTTATTTTAAAGGGTGCAAGTCTTAAGCGGGGGTTTTTGAGGTGGCGAGAATTTATTGGGTCAAGAAAATGCTAGTTAAAGTTTAAAGGGAATAAATATTATAAAACATATTTAAGATTACTTAATTTCTCATGAATATATATTCAATTTACAAGTCCTTACAATTAAAAATAAACGTTTAAAATAATAATAATACTTTTAAAGATTTTTTTTCTATTTTTAAATGCTTTTCATATCGTTATAAATTTAAAAATGGAATTATTTGAAGACTTTTTGGTAGTTTTAATGGTTCGAAAAACTAGTTTGCTCTGTAAAAGATTTAAATAAATTTAATTAAATTTTGAAGTATTTTTTTAAAACTTTTTCTTTATGAAAATTTATTTTTTACAATTTAAAGAAATTCAGAATAAATTAAATGATGTGTTGGCGCCACCTGTAGAATAACAGCCGCACTACCTATCTGTTAGTTTGTATACCAAACACCTGATGGCGCCACCATAGGCCTTAGTTTCCTATAAAATCCGCTAGGTGGCTCAGCTCAAGCGACCTCTAACGGCTGTTTAAGGAACACTTGAAAATGCTGGTTCACAATAACACAGACAGGTTAGGCCGCCAGTGGCGCCACTGGGCAAATTCAATAATTTTTCTTTCTTTTAAGGAAAACTCTAAAGTTCAAAAGGAAAACACATCCAGAAAGACACTTTCAGCTAAATCTAACCCCTAAGGAAACTCCAATAAAACATTAGTAAGAAATTCTTTAAAATTCCGCCAATAAAATTAGCTATAAAGAGACCGAAAGGCCGCCACACCTGACAGCTGCCAAAAACTTCAAAAGACCGCAGCTGAATAATCGTAAAAATTGACATCAAACCGTGCCCAAAACGACTCAAGCAACCACTTAATCCTAGACAGCACACACGACATCATACACCACACACCCGCACCCATAAGAATTAACCCATGACAGCCAAACAATTTGCCTATTAAACCGGGAGGGACACCCGGAACCCGGCAAAAAGACCACAACAAAGCGCAGATTATGTCAAATTATACAGATGTTTCGAAAAGGTACAAGTCGCGCTGTTGGATTTTTGGACTCCTCTTCGGCTCCTGAGGATGAGGTATTGTGTGCTCTTTGTTTCGATCCCGGCCTGTCCTCCCTCCCCTTCGCCTTCCACATTCCCCATTCATTGTCCCATTGGCAATTTTTATGGCCAGCCAGCCAGTCAGAGCAGTTAAATGAAATTTTTACAACTCTCCCTTCCCGACACACTGAGATGAGGTATATACATATAGATATGTATATATATTGCAACTGCAAGTCGGACTTTTATGGGTCAGCCCATCACACACTCGGATTAGTGGAGCATATGCTCGGGGACAAGGCGACTCGACTTCAAATGGGACAATGACCCCCATCTGACTGGACAATTGCCAGCCCTATTGTGGTTGGTCACGCCAGTTTGAGGGAAAGAAATGGGTTAACTGAGTTGCATTGCCTGATTTTTTCGTCATTTTTATCATTAATAGGAAGCAAATAGATAGAAAGTTTGACTTTACAGCTAGGGATATTTATTAGCTAAGGTCACACTTGACCAGAAAAATAGGTAAGGTCACATGAGAGCTGAAAAATAACGAAGGTCACTCTTAACTTAAAAAGTGCAATGGGCTAATTTCTTTCCTTTCATATCTGTTAGTTAAGAAAGCAAAAAGATACACAATAAGATGTTATAGGTAAGAATTATATGAGCTAAGGTAACACCTAACCTAAAAACAGATAAGGTCACATTTATCCAGCAACTGAAATAGGTTAAAGGTAGCTTTTTTCGTTAGAAAATCAATTTTGAACTGAATCTAAAGCCTTAAACACGAAGGTTTTTTAGAATTCCTTAACATTTCAATTATGTTAAATTTTTAAACAACACAAAATTTAATTAAATAATATATTTACTATTTTTTAAAGTACTTTTTTCTTCTGAAATTTCTTCTATTTTTTTTGTTGCATTTTTTCTTTGCCCCCGAATAACCCCTTAATTCTGCGAATCTTGGTCTTAAATCCCACAAGACATGCAATAACCCTATTTCCTATGACATGAGGTTCCCCTTGGGTGGATTTTTTAAATGGTTTCTTTTTTAATGTGGTTACACACCTGAGAGAAGTACGCGGGCAGGACGCAGCGCTGGTCGTCGAGTCGCGAGCACTGCACACGCTCCAGTAGCTCAAACAGATCCTGGGTGGCTCCTCCGCGCAGGCGTTCCGGACTGTGGGTGACGCTGCCACCGCCGCTTCCTCCGCCACCGCTGCCGGCCGGCTGCTTCTGTGTGTTGGCCATGAAGGCGTGCTGACGTCTGCAAGATGGAAAAAAAAGGAAGACAGGAAGCCGGTTAATAACTGGGCACGCGAGGAGTCAATCGCGAATGCGGACAGCTGAGCTTCAGATTCGCAAGCACGCCATCTCTTCATGCTTCGGAGACAGAGCCAGAGAGCAGAAAAAAATGTTGAAAATAATGTAGAAAACTTCAATTGACTGAGCAAAACTCAAGTGCCACCAGAGGGTTAACCTCCGACTTGGGCAGGGGTTAAGATTCGGTACGGTCTGGGAATGTGAACACGATCAAAGGGCCACTACAGTGCTCAAGACTTCCTGACTTCGAGAGCGTCTCGTTGAGGTATTCTCAAGGTATGATCGATGGTTTTCTAAGGACAGCGTTTACTTTATGAATGGAAAGCAAGGGGTTTGCAGGAAAATTATAAATTAAATGTATTAGGTACTCAAAAAACTGCAGGAACTAACTAAGAGGATTTAAAGTTGATTTGTAAAAAGGATAATTACAAGGACTACTGACTAGGTTCAAAGTTCAATAAAGTGAGTTTTAAACTTGTATTTCAATCTTTTCTTAAGTTTCTTTAGTTAAGAAAAATATTTTAAAACTAATACATCAAATAGCACAATTAAATCTTTCTTTCTTTCCATTCTCTTTTCTTATTTTTAAATGTTTAATAAATAATTTACTTTCTTAAATTTTCCCACTAACTCTACCCATTTTCCTTTCTTTCTTCAAGGTTTTTTTTCGGTCTGAAAGTCAAGAGCTCTTTAAACATATCCTGAAGCCTTTTTTCTTTACTCTTGGAATATATTTGTGAAGCCGCTCTCTCAAAGAATTATGAGTGGCCACTCGAATATATATTTTCCCGTTGAGTTTCGAGTTCTTATTTCTTTCTCGAGTTTTTTTTATTGTCACTAGTGCGTACTTTTTTGTGTGATTCTTGTGTGAAATTCAGTGTTCTGGCTTTTTGTGAAGTTTATGTTGACATACAAACGACGAACGCCTCGAAATGAACACAGAGGAGAGAGTGGGGCAACAAAGGAGGATGTTTACTCTGCGTTATGCAATGTCCTTTGACGTTGCTATTGCAGCTGCTGCCATGCTCCAAATTTTTTCAAAATAGCACACAGAGACACAGAGTCCTCCAATCCGCCGCTCACTCAATCTCTGTTTATTTTTAACAGAAGTAGGAGCTCTCGCTGCCTGACACTCGTAAATTAACACCTACCCATTCCCATTACCATTCCCATTCCCATTACCATTCCCTTTGCAATCCGAATGGAGCCCTCGCATATGAAATGATGACAGTTATGGGAAAAGGATATCAAAAACACGTCCTCTCCGAAGGCCTCCGTGATATGTAGCTCGGTGTGTTGATAGTTTTCGAGTGCCTGTTTTGGGTAAAGTGGCGGTGAAAGTGTAGACTTTTTGAGGCAATGCCCCGTTCTGGAGTGAGGTAATTGGAGAAGACATAGGGAAGGAGGCGGAACTACTAACAGATGGTGATTATATGGACATTTTGGAGGTGGTTACTGTTGAAATATTCTAGAGAGAATTTATGTGTAACATTGGATAAATTTATAAGGATAAAAAATACTTTAGATTTCATAAATGGCTACCCCTTAACCTTCACCCATTTTTAACAGCAAACTTAACCCATTTTTTCAAGGCAATAAAATCCAATCAATCAATGGCTTTTTATTACTGCTTTACATTTCACAGCATTTTCCCGACATCTCTCGGCGACCTTATCCATAAATAAATTTATAAATCAAGCGATTTGTTTTTCCTCATATTTCTAGAGTTCGTAACAAGCTGTGCAACATGCATTTCATAGATTTTACAACTATTTTCACTGCCGCTCGATCGAATTACGGAGCCAAAACAATTTTATTGCATTTTTATGACAATTTTTCACATGAATTGCTCGACGAATGGCAATGAAATCAAAGCGGCTATAAATGTGAAGCAAGGCAGGGCGGCGGTCAGAGGGGAGATTTTGTGCAAAAGTCAACTGCAAAAATGGCCAAACAATGGTACGGCGATGATGTGATGCGAACAGGGTTTTAAAACCAACGGTTATGCTGAAATCTGATGCATCAGATTTGGGTTTCAATGGAGGTTTTTCTTGCTTTTTGTTGTTTCTTGGCGAAAAACACCCACCAAACAGTTGGCTTCCTGTGTGTGTGCTGCGGTTACGCCTGCGCCGGCAAAGAACCTTTTCATTTAGCCTCCGCAACGCTCGCCTCGTTATATGCAACCGCCCACATAATTAAAAGCCATTACGGACAAACAAAAAGCGTTAATTCCGGGAGGGGCGGCATCTTCTAGGGCTTTTTTTTTGTTCCGAAATGTTCATTAAATGCAAATTTATGGCCGCCTCACTGCCCGAAAACCCCCCATATTTTCAGTACTTTCTGGCTCCTAACTCATTTGGCATGCGCAGCGCATTGCGCGTGTTTAAAGTTTAGCCGCAAAATGTAGCAAGTTACATGGGAGGAGGAGTGGGCTAGGGAAAACCCAGGGAAAATGGGGAGTGGTTTGGAGAAAAACAATTACCAACAACAGCTTAGACCTAAAGGAGAACAAAGCAATGTGGTGTTGACAAGCCAAAGATAGATGGCTCCGAAAAAATACCGTCTAGGAAAGGGTAAGAAGCCTCAGAGGGTCTTCTAGCAAAACCGAGTATAAGTTTTGGGTTAATATATATACGTATATATATATTCCCCTAGAGTCACGTGGGAAAAATACACAGGAAGAGAACTACGAACACCTTGCAGTCAAACCGACGCAGTGGGAAATGCCATTCTGTGGCTCCAAGTCAAGTTCTTTTCTTTTCTGTTTTTTTTTTTTTTTTTTGGCATTTCCCTAGGCGCTTATTTGGAGCGTTTTACCAAAGATCTGCCCCTTGTGAGTGTGTGTGCCATATTTCCCAGTGAAAAATTACAGGAAATGTCCAACGCGAAAGGAAATCAAGTCCCAAAGGACAAAGGACACACACGCACACAACCAGAGCGTCGTTAATGTAAAGTGACAGAGCCAAAGCCAGAGCCAGAGAGACATTCATGCATTTCACAGCTAATAATGGGTCAGGCAAACTGGAAACTAGAGCACTCACAGATAGCATCGGGCAAGGAAAGCGGGGAAATGCCCTGAGAGAAAAGGAGAGTTCCGGAGGCGAGGGGTGAGCGGTATAGTGGACAGGGGCGATGCACTCGCTCCGATAAGCGGACAGGCGACATGTCAAAGGATACTCGCATGGCACCAAAAAGTCAGACATTCAGTGTCCAGAGTCCCGCAGAGTCCAAAGTTAGGAGCACCGAAGGGTTCGTTGCACTGAACGGGGTGGCAGTGTCCTGACACCCTGTAATTAATACTGTCCCGGGGAATTCCCCTTAAAAAAGCAAGTGAAAATGACTCAATTAATACCAGTTTGATTTCTAATCAAAATAATTATGTATATCAAAGCAAGTGAAATTTGTATAAAATAGATAGACTTTTAACTGAGCAGTTATTCATATTTTGTATTTGTTCATTTAATATAATTAATATAAAATTAATTATAGGTATAAATTAACAAGCATGTGACATCATTTGGTAAACAATTTTCTCAAGAGAAACGTCCTTCCTCCTTTTTAATTCACTTCCTCTGCAAATTCCGCCCGGCAGCCAGGGAAATCCTTTGCAGTTAATTCCTTTTCGCATTTATGATTAATGGCTGACGAACAGTGCAAAGTAACCGCTGAGAAAGTAGCTGGCCGCGGAAATCGAAAAAGGGGTAAGGAGGCGGTTTAGGGAAATGGAAAAATCTGCATTTTCAGGGTTGGCCACACCCCGTGGATTCGTCTTTGGCGATGGCCAGCGGTTCCTTATTCTCCGCCGTCTCCGTCTCATTTTCACATTATCCCGAATGTCGCGACATCCGCGCCTCGTGAATTGTCATTAAAATTAGTTCCAGGACAGCCGTCGCGCGATGCAAGCGAAAAGGATTTGCGCACAAGTTTTTCTCATTTCCGTTCGGGAAAACTTGTCTCTGCCCAGTTTCCTTTTGTCTGAGAGAGGAGAGGGAGAGCGAGAAAAATCCTTGCAAGGGGGTTGCGTGCATAAAGAAAACTCGTTTCCGCTTTCGTTCAACCTCATGAATGCAACACGTTCCAGACACTCGAAGTCCTATAAGGATGCGATATCCTTTCTTAAGGTACAGCCAGACCCTTCGGTGTGTAGCTCCTTCTTATTCCCCTTCCCGTCCTCCTACCTGAGCTGGTCTCATAAATTAGCCACAAATTTGCCGGAAAAGTTTCTTCAAATAAAAAAGTTCCTTTCCCTGATTTACATATTTTTAATCGTCCTGCGTTTTATTCACCTTTTTTTGGGGTAAAAATTACACCATTTCGTGGACACTTTCTTTGGGAAAACGTGTTTTCCACTTTATTTGCTGACAGCATTAGGAAATTTATTGCCGCACGATCGCCGGGAAAAGAAAGTTCTGATGGCCAAAAGGTGAAAGTGTAGCCAAGGATAAGAAGAAATTATACTGAGCAGCTGCTGTGTGCGGTCAGTGGAAAAGGATTTTTTCCCAGAATCCCTTCGAAAATTTGAAATTGAGATTAAGTGACTAAGTAGACCCAAATTAAGGCTAGGAATGGGGAGAAATGGGAAAAGGGTTTCGAGGCCAAGGATTTTTTTAGGCTGTAAAAAGATCTTTTCTTTTGGGATGAGTTTCAAATGGGACAGGACACTGACCTATGTAAGAATTAGCAGAGAGTTCAGTTGTGGCTGCAACCTCTGCATCTTTTTTTTATTGGGATATTATAAGGTGGGATAGATCAGATCATAAGGCGTAAGAGGTCAATGGTTGAGAAAAATCTTCTAAATAATTCATAAAACAATGTACTTAATATATTCTTTCTTATTATTTATAGCATTTTCTTTTAAGCAGCATGACTTTTTAAATGCTTTTCCTCCTTAATTTATTCCAATTACCCATAACGAATTATTTTAATTAAAAAGAACCATTTATATTTCCCCTTTTTGAAGCAACAAGTCATTGCATAATTACCTCCAAAGTCTCGATAAATATGCAGAGCACATATAGGACATATGTATGTAAAATATTCGACTTCAACAGCCCATTATACCCCCAAACCCAGACCAAGACCCCTTGCCTCCACACGTTCCTTCAAGTCAAGTTCAATTTGACACGCAATCGCTGCCAGCGAGGCCAAAAAGGGGGCTCAGAACAACCTGTTGTTGGCCATGTTTTCCTCCCCGTTTTGGCCAGTGCAAATGCAGCATGAAAATGCTGGTAATAAGCGTTTAGATGTTGATACTTTTGATGCCACTTACAGGTGGCTCACTCGATAGTAAGCGTCCCGCTTCGAGGGGCCACAGAGACGCGAGCCAAGCCACTTTGCATATTAATGAAGAGCGTCAGTCAGTCAGTTAGCGTGGCTATTTATAAGGCCACGGAAGGCTCCGTTTGGTGCCTTAAGACACTGTATTTCCTTAAGTTACACTTTTACAATTTGTTGTTAATAAAATTTTAATTTAATTACAGTACAGCACTTTATTTACTGAATATTTTGGGGTTTAGTTCCGACAATCTAAATATCTTTTTTATCAAACAGCAGATACTTTTATAGATATGTTTTTTAATTTATTAAATTTTTTATAATATTAATAAATTTACGATATTTTATAGCCACTTATAAGATGTTTTCTATATATTTAATTTAATCATCATCATTATGTCGTTATATTTTCTAAAAATAAATTTACAAACATCGTCATAATAGGCTTTCTAAATCATTAGTCCTAAATGGCCTTAATTATTATTTTAATAATTTATTGTACATATTTTTTAAACATAAACAAAGAGGAAGCAAAATAAAACAATCATTATATTTTGAAAAATATTCAAATAACCCATGTTGAAGTTTAAGAAATTTTTTAAGTAAATTCTAATTCTCCTTGAATTTAAAAATGTTTGATAGATAGCAAATATATCTTTTCAAAAGAACTTTCTTATATTATTTTCTTCCAGTGCAACCAAGTTCCTTGGCTTGAAATTAATGTGGACAAGACACGCGCTTCTTCATGCCCCACGTGCCTGGCTAAAGATACTTTGGTAACAGGAGATACTTCCCCATATATTTCCATTTTGTCACCTTGCCGAAAAATCGTTGACCAAAAATATTTGGCGCGCTTTTCCTCAATGGCCAGGTGTCGTGTTCGCACATCTTAGTCATGGCTTTATGACTTTGGCTAATAGGTTTGTTTACAACTCCCCCCGCTACCCCTTTCCACTATTTTCCATATATATATATAAAGATCTATATCTATTATGTGGGCGAAAAAGCAACAAGGTCGCGACTTGCAATCTTTGGTGTCAAATCTTCGCCTCGGGGTCTCGTTAATTTCCAATTATTTCCGAACGATGTGGAGTGATGTGGGTTGTCTCATAGCGGGATTGCCTCACGTTGAACCGACTTAAAAATAAACATTATCCGTCGATATATCGGCCCATTGTAAATCGATTGTCGGTTGAAAAAAAATTTGCAACGCATTTCCGCCACAGCCAAAAAATGAAATCCGACAAAGATGCGACATTGAGGGATTGCCGACTGGCCGGATTGAGGCGATGGATTGATGGATGGCCGTATGGGCTGATTAAATTAAATACTTAATTGCCCGCTGGTGTGATATGGTGTTAGTGGGTTAAACGTTGCCGGGCTCATTATTATTACCGCACTCGGGGGATCTGCTGCTGCTGCTACTGAGCGTTTAAAACAGCTGGCAGTTTTCGCGCGACAATATACATATATTTTTATTAACAGTTTTCTTACATTGCTTAGCCTCATATTTATATCATTTTTAACGAGCTAATTAACTGGGCGGCTCTAGTACACAAAACTAACGAGTTTCGCATGCCATGGAAAATTCCTAGCGTTTTCCACGCGACTCGCACGCGTTTTGTGTGGCCCAATTTTTGTAGTGAGTCGTCGTCGCGGGAAAACTAGTTTGAGTTTTCCACGAGTTATTGAAAACGAGTGGGTTTTTTCTAGAATTTGTTAGCGTTTTAAGTGCGGTTTTTAAGGAAATTTAATCGAATAGCCTTTCATATGCAAATATTAGGGAATATATCGGTAATTTTAATATTAATCAGAATTTACTTGATTTTGGTGATTTTAGATTTCAATTTAAATATATAAAAAATATATATATTTCTTAAAATACATTATAGAATTGTTTTCTGAATTATTTATATAATTAATTTATTACTTTAACCCTACAAATCTTATAAAATTTCATTCAAAAATCTTAAAATATTTATTTCAAAACCCTGCTCGCGATTTTTCACGCCACAGCAATCGCTAGCGTTTTCCGCTCGCGTTTTTCATCGCCACTCGGTCGCTAATAAAACGCCTCAAATTATTTTGATTGGCTGCTAATGCAACTTCCTCCGCAAGACTGCAGACTTCTAATTATGTTGGTGCTGCTGCTGCTGCTGTTGCATGTCTTCTGACCATTTTACCGCCAGTTGGCAATAGTAACCCCCCCCCCCCCCCCCCTTGCCACGGCATTTGCCTGGGTGCGGGCTCTCTTGGTCGCGTTGGAGTTTTTCGGAGTTGGGCAAATTATGATTGCACGTCTGCGCACTTTTTGAACTCGGAGGAGACGGAGTTGACTGGGCGGAGATCATGGCCCCTGAGGGAGATTCCCATTTTGGCCATGCGGATATGCATGTGTGGGATTGGCTAAGTGATTTACCACCGTTCGGCTTCGGCTTAACGGTTTTCTGTATATTTCTATTTTTTGTTTGATCCCAGCTAATTGATAGCAAGAATTGAAGAATTTTCTCCGTGTTGACTTTGCTGATTTGCAAAAATAGAAAAAAAAGGAAATCCGCAAAAAACAACACCTAACGAGGGTGCAAATTTTGCCGCAAGGCACAGGCAGCAAAAAAGGGTTAAGCCCATATCACCTTACACATTATTTTCCCTACATTTTATCCCTCGCCCAGCTGTTAGGGTAAGGAAATGGGAAAAGCATCATCATCATCATCGTCATCAGTAGCATCATTCATTAATCATAAATTTAATTAACAAAACAGCTCAAGGAAGCCAAAGACGAGTGACAGAAGTGACAAAAGGGTTTTCCTTTTCGAACAACCGATCTTGGTTTTTTTCTTGGAAGAAATCCTTTGATATCCCTTTCTAGAATCCCAATAATCCATAATTCATTCGCGATTTTTGCGGTTTGTTTTTCTTCACGCCGAACAAACAAACCCCCGAAAAACAAATGACATTTGACAGTTTTGCGAAAAAGGAGAGGAAATATTTTCGAGGGGGTTTGGCAAAATGGAAAATGGAAAATTTGCATATTTTATGCGTAATGCGTATTAGGAGAGCGCACTTCCAAAAACTCCCTACCAATTGCAATCGGAAGCCTGAAGCCTGTAGCCTGTAGAGTGCGTTATAGGCAGGCAGACAGGGCTAATTAAGGCCCATTTCGGATTCAAATGGCAAATCAAATAATTTGCATAATTTTTGCATATGTCACAGAGGGACATAAAGGGGAACAATGAGAGAGATACATGCAACTCTGTCAATATTTGCTTACATGACATTTATGCCTTTCTATAATGAAAGATAATGATTTGGGGTTCTTTTTGGTAAATAGGAAAAATAGATTACTTGAAAAGTAGATCAATATTAAGTCAATTCACATTGTAACTTTAACTGTTTGCACTTTTAAATATTTTATTAAATTATTTATATTGTTTTATCCAATTTATACATACAGCAGATTCTTCATGTAGCGCTTGCGCGCCACCAGAGTGTAGGACTCCTTGTGTGTATGCGATAGATATTTCATTTTGTCTGAGATCTTTTTTGAGATTGAGATTTTCCAACAGGTAGAGGATGCACTCTCTTCCTTTGTACAGGTATAAAAATTACTTTTTCCTTTTATTTGCTTAGGTCAGGAGACCAAACAGTCGCCGCGATTCAGGTAGTTTCGTTTTCGTAGTTCTTTTAGAGTTAGGATAGGTTAGGACTTGTCCTTAGGTATTGCACTGGGAGGTTAACACTAAGTACGAGTAACTACACTTGTAAGATTCTCCTCATTTTGTACGATATCTTTGAGATACATTCGACCGGCTTGTTTCGCAAGTTCTTGTTCTTTATTTCGTATTTTTTCGTACCGAACTTGACCCACTAATAAAATCGGAACCCAATTATATATACAACCTAACCGAACGACGAATGTTTTGAAACTGAATTCTGTTGGCGTTGGCAGAAGTTGTTATAGAGGTTCGGCGTTATGGTTTCAACCCTCACTTTGAAGTACACTGAGAAAAATTATGATGAGCTGATGCCCGAGAGATCTTTTCGAGTTTCTATAGCATTAGAATGCGAATTTGAAAATAATTAGGTGCTTTTTAAGATTAAATTCTTTGAAAAATAAATATAAATATATATTAGTTGTAATATCTTAAAGGTTTTGTAAAAAATATATACATTTATTAAGATTTACTATTATTTTTATTATTAAGGAAAACTTATCAAGATGAGTCCAATTTTCTCTTTCTATTTAAATTATGTTTTAATAATTTGCCTTTTTTCTCAGTGCCCGTTTGATCACACCGAAGTTTGAGTTGCAAGTCAAGCTTACCCCCAATCTTCAAACTCGTTCATCATGTTCGATCGCAACGAAGTTGGAGTTGCAAGTTGGACTGGCTGTAACCCCCGATCGATGTTTGAGGCGAACTTGAACTTGCTGAGGTATTCTTTTTTTGGTTCGACTTTATCAAGCCATTATTTGATACCGCGTATACCGGTATACCGGATACGAGCGTGTCACAAAAGGCCCGGCCAGGCTTTATGTTTTATTCTCTCATTTTGGGGTTGGGCTTTGGCCCCTGTCCATTTTCAGGCTTGGAACAATAGGCCCATGGGTTCTCTCATCTATAATTTCATACCCAACTTGGTCGCACATGCAAAACACACGCAAGACAATGGCACCAAAGACCATGCGCACTGGAGAATAAGTCATTAACACCTGAACTGGACGCAGGCTCACTGAACTGACAGATCAGATATCAAAGTATGCAGATAATGGGTGATATAGGGAGTGGGGTTATCATATGAATGAATTGAGAGAGAGAGAGAAGGGGAGGGAAAGGGTGCAGTGTCCAGACGGGAAATCAATGAATAGGATTTAACAAATATTTTTTTATTTATTTCGAAGTTCTTTACTATAAAAATTATAAATTTAATATGAATATTTTGTTAACAAACTAAAGGTTCTTAAGTTAATAATTGTCTTTGAACTATCACCCTTTATAAGACCTTCTTCATATATATTTTGATATGAAATATCTCTCATTTACGTATTCTTTAATGATCCTTATAAGATCCCTTATTGACCCATCCCTTAATGCGCTAATTAACCCGAACTTGATGGCTTCTTATGGCAGCAAAGACCTGTTCATCTGTTGTCTCAACAGTAGACACCCATTCGCTGTAAACAACAGCTGACCTAATGCCCGGGACAGGGCCAATGAGCAGCTCCTCAACCTTATCATTAAAATTCAATTCGATTTCTTAAAGATGAGAGAGAGAGGAAAACCCTCGCATCACTTCCCTTCCTATTTTCACTTCCTCTGGCGCTACTTGTACCCTTTATCTTCAGGTACCTGAACTTCTTTGGGATCTTTGCTCCCATTTGCAACGCTTTATTAACCGTGTTGCGTTTAGTTTTCCTTTTCTGTTGTCTGTTGTTTATTTTTTATTCTGGAGTGCAACTCTTCTTCTCCCATTTCCAGTGCTGGCCATAACTTTCTATCCATTGTTTTGAAGGGCCTATGGGACGCGCGTATTGCTCTTCTCCTCCTGAGGTTTTTATGGTCGTTCCGCTAGTCACTCAACGCTCAACACCTCATAATTCTATTGTCTCTCGACCTGTCCCGGGACAGTCTGTTTCTTGTGCCGTGTGTGAGTTTGCATACATAATCACGATAATCAGCTTCTCGGCTTCGCCTCCTCCCCTCGTTAACTTCACTTTCTGCTGCCGCTTCTTCTTCTTGACTAGTTTCTTCTTGATATTTCTTCCTATTTCTTCTTATTTCTCTCTTCTCTGTTTTTTTTTTGTTCAAATTATGCAAATTTGTCTGCGTCTGTGGCTCTCTGTTTATGTGTCGCCCGTTGACGACGCACTCCACCCAGATTTTTTCTGCTCTCAGAATGAGTTTTTTTTTCTTTCTAGCTTTTTTTATGATTTTTTAATTTGCAGCTCACTTGAAAGTGAGGTTCCTCTGGGCACTCTCTCTCTCTTACATTCTCTGTGATATTCCCCTTTTTATTCTAATTGTCATCTCAGGTGTCAAAGGCGCCTGCGCACGCGTTTCTCACCCCGAACAAAAAAAGAAGGGACAGACCTCACCCTTACAACCCTCTGGAAAAAAGCACTCACATTTTTTTTCTTTTAGGGGTGAGTAACCAAAAAAATCCTTTTTTAGTTTGAAATTCAGTTCGAATTTATAATTTCTGGCCTAATATTTTCTACCTCGCTTTCGGGTTCATTATGATTTGTTCGCCCAATTGGCAGAGTTTGATTTGTAATAATTTTTTTTCGGGTTGAAAATGTGAATTTGTATTCAAAAAATTAACATAATTTTATGAATTTTTATGTTCCTCAATTGCCAGAAACAAACCATAGAGAATTTAACAAAATAAACTATAAATTTGTCAGGGTGCACGCCGATCCTCTGCATACAATTATGAGATACATTTTACGCTTGTGAAGGAGGTGGTAACCCTGGTTTTCAATAACAATGGCTGTGGGTTTTATCGTGGGCCATAAATGGGTTGATTTTGTAAAGTAATAATTATAATAAACTTTACTTAATGAAGAAAATAGCAGAATATTGATTATTTTTATTATTTAATTATATGTAATTATTATATGTAATTATTCCTTTCAGAATTTAAATTTTAAAAGTTTTAAACTAGTTTTCTAAAATTCTTCTGACCTTTATCACATATATTCCATTCCAAAACAATCTTTCCATTACAGATTCATGACCTTTCCCTTTAAACTCACCCTTTTGTCTCATCATATATTCATTGTTCTTGCGTTCCCCTCCGGTTCCCATGTGACCCTGACATTGATAGCAGACATTAACCCATGACTAACTAAATTCGCCCTCCCCCCCCCAAAAGGCAGTCAAATTCCCAGGCAAAAGCCTGAAAAAGCTAATTCATTTCAATGAAAATTTCCTCAATTACAGAACCAAATTAAATGTTAGAAATGTTCAACGGTTCTGTATAAATTTTTTTGTATCCCATCCAGTTAGGCTTTACAAATGGGGCGGCGTTGAGGGGGAGCGGGATGGTGGGGCGGGGGCGGGGGCGGCTGTTAAGGGAGGCTGTCAGTCAAGCAGACGCCGCTGCAGCAAAGTACATTAACCCATGTTGTGTGGAGGCCTCACTCGAGTGGGAATTGCTTGGGGAAGGCTGTCGTCTAACCCCATCTCGTTCGCACTTTGCCACCCCCATTTGCCACCCCCATTTGCCACCTCTTTTACCCCCAAAGGCCACTCAAGGTGGGGCGAGGGCGGGGGTACGGTGGGAACGAGAAGAAGTAGCAGCCACAAAACGAGAGCGACAACGACACCCTTTGGAAACATTTCTACTGCTGATTGTATATGCGTGCGTCAACAGTCGAGGTCAGAATAATAATAGTTAGGGTCATGAAAATTCTAGTAAAGAGGCTGTAAAAAAGGCTTAAAGTTGAATATATTTTCACTAGAAATTTTTATTTGTATTTTATAATATATTAAAAATATTTAAAAGAGTTTTTCCTAAGGAAAACAAGATCAGATGCAAGCAAACTCTTAAAACTGTGTCTAAGAAGACCAACATGTAAAATAGAGTTTATTAATAAATAACAGAAAACATATAATATTTTTAATTAAAATACCAACATTATTCGTACTTTTATAAGGATAAAAAAATACTCTGCAGCCATTATTAAATATATACAATTTACACTCCTTTTTTGTTTATTTTTCGTGACCTCTATTGTGACTTTATACATTTATAGTAGTATATATTTTTTTGCCCGACTATGCATATATAGCTATATGTAGATATATTCAGGGAGTTAGTTATGTAGATTTGCATGTTTTTGTTACGCTTGTTAATTTGCTCCAAATGCTCGGAAAAAAAGAAAGGAAAAGAAAACATATAGAGTGCCAAGAGGGGTTTAAGCTAGTGGAAACTGATTTCCCAGAATTCCTACCATTAAAGCGAAAGCGTCACGTTGAATTACGCATTTTGAATAATTTTTCCGGTATTATATTTCCCCGGGTATTTAGCTTAGTGTATGAAATATATGGATCCTAGACTGAAGCCTAACTTTCATCCCCCCTTTGAGTTTTTTTTCACAGCTCCTCCTCGAGTTTAAGCATTTGCTGCATTGGCGCATTTTTGCAATGTTTCCGTTTTGAATTCACTTTTCATTCCCTCCGTCGCCCACTCTGCCCAGCCCCTATTTTCCCGCCCAGTTTTCCCTCAGCCTTTCTGCAAATTAACAAACCGAGTTGAGCTTCGTCCTGGCCGGGGTTCAGCGGCAGGAGCTGCGAATTGCGAATTGCAAAATGCCGCTGAAACTGTCTCGCGAGTGTCTCGGCTGCTCCCGTCCCCTAAATCAACCTCCGACTTTCCTCTAGGCACACATAATTAAAACGTCATCGCTGCTGTCGTATTTGTTGCTGCTGCTGTTGTTGGTATAATAGTCAGCGCTTTTTGTGTTCGCCGCTCCTTCGGGGAAAAACGGGGATATTATATCAACTTTCCCAGCGCAGAGGAGCTTCATGTGCCGTCAGGAGGTTATAAATGCGTTTCTCTGCCACGGGAAATGTGAGGGGAAATGCTATATTGGGGTAGGTGCTTGCTTGCCTTTCAGAATGAAGAAGATGAAGAGTCACAAGTTGACGAAGATTTGTGCTACTTATAAGAGAGATTTATTTTTGGAATCAAGATATATATTTGCATATTCAACTTGAAAGATCAACTTTGCAGTTCACTTATAAAAATGAATAAATCCAAGATGAATGAATGATGAATTTTATACATAGTTTTATTATAAAAAAAAACAAACAACTTTTGCTATCTACAAAGAAATGAATATTTTCTTTGATAAGGAAATATGTATAAATAGATATAAGATGCTTCATAAGTATAAAAATAACTCTTTTATTTATTATAAAATTACTCACGATAAAAAATATTATTTGTAGAGCATTTCCACTTCGTTATTAAGAATTTATCCTTCGATATAGCCACCTTAACCAGAGGCAAAGCACTTGAACAGGTTCACAGCTTTCCCCATTTACCACTCCCCTTTTACGCCCCTATAATTCACCCCTAGAATTCTCTCATTTAATGAAATTTAAACCCTGCCCCCCTCCTGTCAGTTTTGTGCCCATTGAGAGTTCATTTTCTCTCAGTGCACTGCAGACTTGGCAACTTTTTTCGCTTTTCTGTAAAGAAAACACGAGTGTGGGAGCATCCTGTTGGCTCAACAATTCACAAGGATCCGAGTTCGTGCATAATGAGAAGGCTGCTCGAATGTTTTTTGGATTTTACATTCGTCAGGAAGTTTGGGCAATCGTTGAGCGAATTTCAACAGTTTTCGAGTTAACTAATTTGTGGACTTAATTTACATATATTGAGAATTGAATGTTCGGCAAAGAAAAAAAAACTGGTTTCGATCGCATCTCCCAGATAGGATTGAAAAATGAGAATCCAATAAAAGCGACGGGGTCGAGGTTAGGGGTTAAAGAGCCTGTGTAAATCCAACATGCGGGCCCCGGAGCAAGTCGCAGACAGTGAACACACAACACACTCTTTTACAGGCACACAGCCAACACAGTGCAGTGTCCCTACAATGTACTTTGACGAAGAGTGAGAAACGAGCTGAAAAGAGCCGGCAGAGAGTCCTTACAAGTACGCAGACAGACAGACAGGCTGCATTAAAGGGTAAGATAAAGTTTTCTTTCAACTTTGACGAAGTTGCGATACTCTGAGATACCACAAGTTGAAGTTGAACTCAAAATTGGTCTATTAAAATTTTAAGGAAAATTAACTAAACTAGAAGCTTAAGTATATTCAGTAAATTAAGAATAAATTAATAACTTCAACAAGCTTACTAAATAAGTTTCCTCTGCTGAATGAAGTGTAGTAAGCGGGTAATGACATTTCTAAGGCTAGAAAAATACATTTCTTACTAATAAAAATATTCTTTAAAATATTTAAATATTCATAATTAATTTATAATTAATTTTCATACTATAATTAAATACATTCCCCCAAATAATATAGAGTATCTCCATGTCAGACAGTTATTTGGTGGGGGTACATTATTTCATCAGCGTTGACAATCTCATCATGCAGCAGAGAGACGAACGCTTTTAGTTGTCCTGGCTGTTTCGTGTGTCCTGTGCAAATGTCCTGTGACACACACAGACCTGTGTATATTTGCCGGCAAATTTGCTGCCACACGCCTTTAAAGCCAATTTTCCAGGCACCTCTATATATATTTGCTGCTACCGCTCTCTCTCTCCTATTTGTTTTTGTCCGTTGTCCTGAGTTAATTTTTTCAATTAAGTGAGCTCCCGTCCCGTGTCCTGGCTTTTTTGCACCCACTCTCTTGGCATTGGCTTTTCCAATTTAATTGCTTCGGACTCGCCCCATGCTGCCAATTGGCATATGCAAAATGGCACAAAAAGTTTCCCCCCGGAAAGTTTCGAGGCTTAAGCTATTTATAGAACTGAAGGAGAGTCTCCTGCAGTTTTCCGTTCCCCCTGGCCCCCAGCCAAGAAGTCAGCCGTCCGTTCAACAGTCAAAAGTCACAAGTGGAAAAGCTTCTTCAAAATGTATTCGGTTGCTGGCGAAATTTGGCTCGAAATGCTAACGAATTTCCTCTTGGACTTTTCCTCAGCAGCCAGGAACGCCAATAATGAAATTATATTAGCAATATAGTTGGAAGAAATGCGGGGCGAAGGGGGAAAGTGGATCCCATCCAAGGGAAAAATGGAAAGTTTGAGAAAGAAGGATGAATGTCGGTTTAAAAATTATTTTTAAGGAATAAATGAAGCAAGGAAATATTTTTCATTTTAGAGTAAAATCATCATTCTATAAAAGCTAGTATTAGATATGGTTTGTTTTAGTTTAAATTGCTTAAATAATTTACTATTAATTAATTAATTTATACATTTTTAGCTGTCTGTTTCTGTATCAAAAAGATTTCTAGTTAAAATCTGCTTTAATATTTCTAGCAAATATTTTTCTACATTTCCCTATTAAATTTTAAAATCTTACGACTTTATTTTTTTGTCAAGTGATTCCCCTAAATTTGTAACTAATTTTTAAATTTAAGTTAGGAACTTCATTGCCATATTGTTTACACAGAAATTCTTTTATTTGCTACTAAAAATATTTCTAAATTTCTCAACAAAAACTCAAGACATGAATATCGTATTATGTTAATATCCCCGCCGAGTTTTATGATAATTAATTTTTCCTTTTGTTTAATGAGTCGTGACAAGGACGTGGTATCCTTGACACCTTCGGCCCTTGGAACGACATGTGCTAACCATTTTCCAATAAAAACTGAAACCGAAACGGGAACAGCAACAGTAACAGTTATAGGAACGTGTCACAAAATGTGTTTTTAATTTGTTCAACTCATGCAGGGGTGTCAGGTGTAAAAATGCACTCTCCTGTTTTTTGTTCTCTGTGTTTTTTGTTGGCGGATTCCACATGGCGACCACACACGTTAGCCCGCCCCCATTAATTTATTTTGGCCCTATTTTAATTGCCTGACATTTCGGCTCGTTAGCGGCAGGAAAATTGCAATAATTGATGGCAAACAAAAATATTTTAATTAATTTCAATGAACGAGCGAGATAAAGGCCTCCTGCTCTTGTTTCTACTCCTGTTGTAAATTCTTTTATTTATTATTATTTTTTTTTTTTTTGCATAGTAGAATCCATTCTGTGTGTGTGTTTTATGGCCCGGCTCCTTGGCTCATTATTAAAGCCACCTTTTGTGGCTGATTTTATGGCTCTTCCAGTTGGGTGGCCTGAAAAGGTGTCCGAGAAATGGGAGCGTTCCATTAAGAGCCGCTCTTCAGGTGTCAACTTGAGTGCCACTTGGACGCAACTAATTAAAATTGCTTTTGCTTTTGCCATATAAGCATGAGACTTGAGCTTAAGGCCTGCATTTCAATCTCGCAAATTGATTGAATTATCCGCAAATTACTTTGAATATTAATGAGTTTTTAAGTAGGCTGCTGGAGTCATAATTTGATTGCCATCATGTTTTCTTGACAGGAATTATTCATAACATTTGCTCAGCCAAAGAGGCACTCACACAGAGATTTCACCTTATTTTTCACATTATTTTTTCTTTCTGTGCTCCTCCTTGGCTCTGGCAACCCAAAAATAGACTTCAATTTGTGTGCCAAATTTATGGAAATGTTTTTGCCATGAAAAGCTTTCGCCTTCGGCACACCTGTGGCTAAGAAGAAGAGGCTGTAGAAGAAGAAGAAGGAGATCCAGGAGCCGAGTTTTTCTTCCTACACACAGTTTTCCTTCATTTGTTGGCCCCCGGGGTCATCTCCTCCCTCTTCGGACTCTCTCTGTGGACTTTCTGCCCTGTCATTCCACTTTGACTGGTCATTTCTCATTTCGGCTATTACGCATTCTTTATTCCTGGCAGAAACATCCTGGCCTCCTGTGTGGGTGGAGAGGTGGAAGAACATACAACACACATTGACACTGTTATCCCCATTTTAATTAAACTCCAATTTATTTTATTGCAATATTTATTGCCTCATGGACATATGGAACAGGTCATTTGTATGTAATTAGAAAAAGGGAAAGGTTGCAAGGCTGCAAAAATTTAGACCGAAGGATAATCCTTTTGGGAAACCTTGTCTCAAATTGCATTTACTAAAATCTCAAGCTAATTTTTGTAGAATTATAATTTCCCAAGGAGTGTAAGAAGCCTTGAATTATTAGCAAGTCGATGTACTCAAGAGTTATTTACTTGCCGCCCAGAGTTATTTTGTGTAGGCAGTTCTCTGAACTCAACAGAGCCTGATATTCCGGCTCAGCCTCCAGGCCTCCGAAGATCTCCTCCCAGGAGGCCATGAAACATCGCCCTTTGTCAGGGTAAGAAATGCATGACCGACCATGCAAAGGTTCACTGGAAGCGATAAAACATGCGACGATGCAGCTTGTTGCAATTCCATATTCCCAGTCCCATGACTGCGGGTCCTATGTATATATAGTCCTTATCAGAACGCCTGGATGACGTGACAAGTTTCTCACGTTTTATCGAGAAAACTCTTTTCTTTTTTGCTTCCTTTTTGTTTTTGTGCACAAAGTTTTCTTGTACTATTTGTTGTCGCTGACTTGACAGGCGACAAACCCACAAAAAGTAACGCCCAACACTTGCGCGAACAAGTTGATATTACTTTATATCTGCGTTACCGCTAACCAGCACTTTCTGCCTTGCCATCTCTCTTTCCATAAATATATATCTCCATATATCTGTGGCAGCAGCATCTTTGCCACATTACCACATTTATCAATAAAGTGTGCTCGCAATATTCCAACTTTTTTTCGGATGGATCTCCCTCCCATAGAGCCGCTGAGGTGGTAGAGATGTGGTGGCAATGCCGCTGCCGCTGGCAGTTTTGCAGTTTGCAATTCGCAATTCGCACAATGTCCCGTTATCTGACTGCCGCCGTCGCTGGCGTTTGACAGTGGGCGGTTTTATGTTTCGGTTTTGGGTCCCAGTTCCATCGTTTGCCGCCTGTCAACAACATAAATAATATTCGAAGAAGTGTGAAGGAATGCGAGACAGTGCCAACTGCCAGCGGGCAAAAATGAGATGGTTTTTGTGATGGGACTTAAAGGGGAATAGGAAATACTCTTTTTTATACTTTAAAATATGGTATTTATATATATATATATATATATAATGCTTCCTATTTAACTTATTTAAGGATACCTATTTTTAATATATTTACTAACAAGTTTGTTGTCATAATAAAGGATAAAGGAGGTTTATTTTTAGGGAGATGTGCGGTTAATTGATATCCCCAAGAAAAATGGTGCCGTTTTATGCGAATTTCAATTCGTCTACCTAATACATCATTTTTTCCAATTTATTCTTTACTTAGTTTAAATTCATCATTAATTGAGTTTTAATTCATTTAATTTAAGAAATGCGCCCTTCTCTGCGATTCTCAATTCGTTTACCTAATATCTATTTGTTTATTCTTTTTTGGTGATTTTTCAATGAATTTGTTATTCACCTTTAAATAAAACTTTTCTTAATTCTTATTAATTTTATTATAGTTTCAAATTTTCATATATTAATTTCATATGTACGTTGATTTAAATTATCAAAATAGTTATACAAACTCCTACAGATAGCTGATATACCCCAACCGAAAGCGTCACTGCTGACTGAACAGTGCATATCAACGACAAAATATTGAATACAATAAAATATTTATTGAATTACGGAAGCTGCTCGCCGTGATTCGAGAGTGTTTTCCCTGCCAACGTCTTTCCAAGTTCGTTACATATAGTTTTGTGGGTGGCAATGGTATGAAATGACGGAAAACAAGTTGTTACAACCTCGTTATTATTGGCTCCATGGGAAATTATTGGTTTTCCCTGGAAACTGGCTTGAGGCAATGTACTCACAACAACTGGCTCCAATCAAGGAGTAGAAGTCAAATTAGGATTCCGAGAAATCAGAACTATTGTGCTTACCTGAAAAGAGAAAACAAGATGGAAATAATTAGTTGGGTTTGTTTAAAATAGAAACTATTTAACTATTTATAGGTATTATGAAAATAGAAAGTAAAGTTAAACCTTAAAATTTAATAATAAGAAATTTTTAAGCAAACATATCCCTTAATATCCTGTGTTCTCCCTCCACTTTATGGGTCATTCGATAGGGTTAGTTAGTGTTTGTGACGCTTCATTTGAAGCGGATTTCGGCGAACTCAACTAATTACCAAGTGAACTTCTACGGGTTCAAGCTAGGGGTCAGACTTCAGACATTTCCCCGCCTAAACACACTTCCTCTCTCACTCTCTCTGCTCCTCATCAGTCCCATTTTCCCCATTTGCCCCGCCAACTTCCGCTCCACCTCTCCAACTTCCGGTTTTTGTCTGCCTTTCGGCCACTTCTTAGCCGCTCATCGTCTGCGCTTTAATTTTGCACTTCCGATTGTTGGCCAAGAAAACAAAAGGCAAACAACGAAACAGTCAAAGACGCCTATTAATTTTCTTTTATTTGCCAGGAGTTAGTTGTATGTTTTCTATGTTTTTTTTTTGTGTCTGTTTGGGTTTTTCGTTGAGCAATGTTTTATTGTTGTTGGCATTTTGCAGTTGATTTTTGGCAACAACAAACAATTTTTAGAGCCACTTTTGTTGCTGTTACCAACAACTTTATTAGCAGCAACAAATTTTGTTTTGTTTTGTTGTCGGTGATATAAGTTAAATGTAGTGCTCCCCCCTCCCCCTGCCCTGGCTGAATGGTTGAGCGATTTGGCGCCGATTGCATCGCATATATGTATGTATGGTATATATCGCATATAAAGCCAAAATGGTCGAAATGTTGCAACATTTTCCACATTTATTCACGCGCCACATTTAGTTGTTGCTTTTGCGGCTGGCTTGCTTGTTTTGTTGTTTTCTGTAATTGTTGCTGTTGTTTTGTCTGCCACTGCATTAAATTAAATTACACGCTTTTAAGGTCTTTTCCCTTTTTGCCTCCGCGGCTGGCTGCATTTCGGTTGTACTTTTCATATTAACCGAAATTAGCCAAATTACATTTTTATATTTATTTTTTGCTTCGCAGCCATGTAATCTTCTTTAGTTTTCGGTGTGGGTTTTATGACCTTTTTCACGTTTCCCATTAAACAATTATATAATGCGAATTAAAATTTAATGACTGTGGAGCCTAATAACGAGTGTTTACAATGGGAGAAAGAGCAGGATGAGGCTCATACAGATTGTTTTAGTTTTCCCAAAACGGAAAGTGTGTACCGAAATAATGTGTAACTAATGGAATTATGTTTATTGCTAAATTAAAATGGAATTTTAAATGGTTTTATAGTTTAATGCAGAGCAGAGTTAGCATAAGCAATTAATGTGCATTTTATTTAAACTTATTTAAGGGATATACTCTGTTGAATTACTTCTTTAAGTTTTATATAAATATGGAGGCTTCTTAAATACTTTTTTTTAGGTAAAAAGGCACAACTTTTCCCAAGTTGTATGCAACTTCTGGCTTATTTAGCCAACCTCCCACAGCCCTACCTCCAGGCTGTATCTTTCTTTTTTCTCCTTCGATATTATGCAGGTTTCTCCTGTCACTTTTATTGCTTTCCCACCGTCCCATCCCCACTCCTTTTGTGGTCTAGTCCACTTTGTCCACGTAATTTCCCCTCGGACCTCGAGTCAAGTTCTTGTTCATTCTCCAAGGCGTGTGTCTGGGCATAATTCAATTTCTGGCTGACTTGGAGAAGAACTACAACCAGCACCACCTCCTCCTAACTGATCGATGTTCAAAGTTCTGGGCTTAAAGATTTATCGCTTTTTTGGGAAATTTCATTACTATTCATTGCATTATTTATAGTTTCTGTAATTAGAATTCTTTGATTAAATAGGATATTTTTTGCCTGAAATGTACATGACTATATAGACTAAAATTATAACACTTTAATTATAATAATAAATTTAAACAATGGTAAATTTGGATGATTTAATCCAAAGGAATTACGAGTCAATATATTACTTCGCAGAATTCGTGCTTGGGAATTTTAAGAAGAACTCTCTAAGGAAAATTCGAATCTCATTGTTAAAAGGTTATCCAATATTGATAGAATTGATAGATACTTCTTACTAAAACAACAAATACATAAGCACTTTTGTCTACTTTCCTTACTTATCATTTTGAACTTCAAGTCTTTAAAGTTGGATGATTTTATCCACATAAATTGAAGCTCAATTTTTTATTTCGCAGAATTCTTTCTTGAGAATTTCAAGCAGCACTCTTTGAGGAAAATTTGAATCACAAAACGTTAAATATTTAAGTAAAATGTTAGATAATGCTTACTAAAACAATAAATACATCAGCACTTTTGTTGATTTTCCCTACTTATCATTTTAAACTTAAAGTGCAGGATAGAGGTTGCCACATGCCCTATCAAGACCCTCGTTTGTTTATGACTTCCATTGAGGCCCCCACTTAGCACCCGATAAAAACGCAATTGAAAATGACCACAAATGGTGCCCCTAAACATTTCATTAGGCCTCGTTTCATTCATTCGCATGCACCCTCTAATTTATGTATCGCAGATCGGGCCTGGACAGCGAGATTTTTCGTCGGACTTAGCCAACCCCCTGGCCCAGTCGCATGCAATTTGCTCGCTAATTGGCAAACACTTGCACTGCCAGCAATATTTATGGTTGGTTATTAACTAGCTAAAGCTACAGCTACAGCTGAAGCTATATTGCTTCAATCTGCATCGAATCACTGTACACTGTGCAACAGAGTCGCGACTTCATGTGAAACACGTGCCCATTAATCAGTGCGAAAATCGCCGCTGGCCCATTCGGACCCACTTTGGAAATAAATAAGCCGACAAAAATTGGCCGTCTGTCTCATTAAGAGCTCATTGAGGGTGAGGGGTAGAGAGTTGGAGCTGTTACCAGAGCTGGGGGGATTTTTGGAGGCGGCTAAAATCCGCTGGGAGCTGACAGCCAAGTTGTCAAACGGGGGCAAAATGTAAATGCAAATTAGCCATAAGTCACCGAGGTTTCAGGACATGCAGAATTGCAGTTTAATAGATGAAAAAAAAATGTTACAAAATAGCTTGTAAAATTAAATGTGAGATTGTATAGTTTACTTTGAAATTAGATTAATTTGAAGTATTATTTTTAATGGAATTATGCGAAAAATAGATTAAAGTAGATTAAATATCTACTTTAAATTTAATAAGCTATTTTAAACTTTTAACAATTTAGGATTTTTAGGGACAGATAACTAATAATATTTATCAATCATTAATATTTAGTGTACAATTTTAATAATTATAATATCAGGTTATATAATTATTATAAAGTAAAATTGTTTTAATGTAATAAAAAAGGTAACAATTTAATAATTTATTAATTGATCAATATATTATTATATTGTTACCTTTTTTTATGACTTTAAAACTATTATAGCAAACTAACTATTTAAAAAGATGAAAATAAAGACAATATTCAATACGAATTTTAGGCAGTTAAAAAGTTTAAGGCATTATATTTACGATGAATAAATAATATAAATATTGTCTTAAAATATACACGCTTTAGAGAACAAATAGTAAACAAAAGATATTTATTTAAAAGTCTTAAGTAAATTATATAAATATATGTTTATATTTTTATTTATTTATTTATTTAAATACTTCTGAATATAAAATCTCATATTTTTATTTATATATTTATTTAAATAGTTCTGAATTAAAAATCGCTTAAGCTAAACCCAGAACCATTTCTGCAGCCAACTCACGACTATCAAACCAATAAAGACTCTTGGGAACTTGAATGAAACCAGACCGGTTTCCCAATGGAACTGAACTATATATCCATCCGTTGAGCACTCCTTGCTGGCCAACACAGAGAGTGGCCTTAAAAGCCCCATGGGGAGTTTGTTTGGAAAAATGGTTTTTAATTGCTACGGCATTGTTTTCATTCATGCGTCCTTTATCCGATTGAGTTTCTCAGTTGCCGTTTTTCTATATTTTTTCTTCATTTTTTTTTCTTTTGTATTTTTTGTTTGTAGCACACAAATTGCATTGCAAATTCAATTGAAATATGCAATTTGCAATTGTCTCGGATCTCTGTTGCACGCACGCATTTGATGCGTGTGCAGTTGACAAATTCGAAACCGAAATTCGCATAAAAATGCACATAAATAATTCTTTCAACCCAAATTGGGGCCTGCTGTTCTGTTCTGTGTTCTGTTCTGGCCTGTCGCTTAATAGCCTCTAATAGGCAGCAGAAAAAAATATTGGAAAAAATGCACAATATTTGGTTTTAATTTAAATTCCCAATAGCCCACAGTGAGTGGAAGCAATTAAAGATATTCCGTTAAAACAATGAAAACAACAAATTAAATTAACACTAAAAGGTCAGGTGAATTCTGTGTATAAAATGTGTCAGCTATGCTTGAAAATTAATAAAAGCTTTTTATAGAGTTTAAAATTGCTATTAATATGTATGAAAATGTAAGGGATACACATGTGTGTCTTTAAAATAAAATATAGAAAGCCTAAAATGTGAAAATGTTCAAGGGGGAATGTGTGGAGGTAAAATATACAATACAACACGAGGGGGAAGGCAGCAGCGTCCGGCAAACAATGCGGAATGGAGCACACAAAACAGTGGCTGGCAAAAGCATTCAGACACTTCTCCGTTTATTGCACTCTCGAAAAATCCCCCTCTTTTCACATTGGTCAGACAATTTGCAGTGTTGTCTCGCCTGCCAAATTTAACCCGGGGCAGCAGCTTCATTTTTTTGAAACTTTTTGTTTGCCTTTTTTTTCGCATTTTTGCTTTCCATTTTAGTCGTTTTTGTTTTTCACATTTTCGTGCCGCACGCCATTTTCATGCACCCCCCTCTTAACCGAAAAACTTTGCTCTCTCTCTATATATATATATTTTTTGCAACACATTTTTCATAATTCTTGAGGCATTTTCACAACCACCAATGCCGCCGCCACCGCCGCCGCTAGACAACTGCAAAGTTTTTTCCTAGTGTGGAAATTATATTTTTGCCATCATGTAATAATCTCCGTTTTCCTTCTTTTTTATGCGCCCTGCCAAAAAATATTTCATAGTTGCACTTTTTGGAGTTGTCCCCCCCATTTTCATGGGTTTCTTTCCAACGAAAACTTTGCTCGGAAAGCGTTCTGGAAAATTGAGGAAAGGGGAGAAAAATGCAAAGGGTGAGAGCGAGTCGAGTCGAAAGTCATAAATATGTCGTCGAGAAAAGTCTATATCATGTATCTCTGTGGATGCCATACATTTTGGGCACAAAATGCCACAAAATCTATGTAATAACTTCGGCACCGGCAGAAAGCTCAACAAATTTTTTGTGACCGAATATGGAGGAGAGGGTGCAGCAGCACAGTTTGCCAAAGAAAATAAAAAAGGGAGCGTGACACTTTGTGGCACATTGGTGCAAGTGTATGCACAATTTTAGTGTTTACTATTAAAACCTTTTTATGCAGTTTTCACAACGTTTGGTGACCTTCAAGTAGAATTTTTTGTAAGGGGTTTTAAGCTAATTACATATAGAATTGGTTAAGCTTCATTTGGTTGCTTAACGAGACAGGCTTTGAAATCGATAAATAGTTTAGTAGTGACTAAGTCTATAAATAGTTTTAATGAACAAAACACAAGGTAAGTTAGTTTTAATTACGGGAAACATTGAAGTAGAGAATTCTAAATGTGCTAAACTAATTTTGAGGAATTTTATGTGTGTTTACGGAATATAGTTTAAATAGACTTTGTTTTAGTGACTTTTAGTTTGCTAAAATCACAAAAATTCTTCACCTAATACATCGACAAAAATATCGCTTTTAATATGTTATCGAAAATATCGTCAGCTTTGATATACTTAATTCTATTTAAAATCCCAATAGTAACAATAAATGCCTAGTGCAATGTATATCTTGTTTTCCCCCAGATTGGGTTGGTCCGGAATATATCAACATTAAAAAACGACAAATTATATTTCGAGTATATTCCACAAATACTTTAGTTATATTAATATTATTTTTAATATCGATACGTTTTTTATGTTCCAAAAATTTCTGCAATCCTTACTTTATTAAGAATTCTAAGTGCTTAGATACAGGAGAGTCTTCTTGAATGTTTTAACTAAAATTAACTATTTAAATTCTAAATTCCTAAAACACAGTTCCATTAATAAGTTCCACTGTCCCAAAAATGCTCTAGACTTTTTCCTCACTCCCAACTCCTGCTGAATAGGAAAGTAGATAGACAAAAAAAGCTGTGAGTTGCTCCAGTGTCTCCGCTTCAAACACATTGTTGTCATTGCACAACTTTAAACACATTTCTCACATCATCACAATGGTGCTGGAATACTGATGGGGGTTCGACAGGCCCCCAATTAGGCGAAGACCCCGGGAGAGTCTTCGATGGCCTGATGTCAGATAACTTTACGGCATCTGCTCTGAAAAAGATCGAATGCTTTAAAAACGGAATGGAACGGAAGATGAGACCAAAGTCCCCGAGGTAAATAAAAGTGAGAAAAGAAAGGGGACTAAGGTCGATAATCGCACTGATGCCGCATACGAAATATGTGCGAGGGAGGGGCGTGGTGCCGCCCCTCGATTCGAGGCAATTGAATTGCTGATGAGCTTTCGGCGCCTCCTGCGACTCGTTTGAATTTGAAATGCAGCCGCAGGCGGTACAATAATAGCATACGAAATGATGCTCCGATCTCCCAAATGAGGACCGAGTTAAAAATCTTCTCCCAAATCCTTCACACTTCCACTTCCACGTTGCCTCCTCCTCGTTGGTAATTTAGAAAAGCTCCCTCGGCACTCGTTCAATTTGAATTTTCAATATCTTCATGTATTTATTTATATTTATTTAGATTGACGTCATCGGTAATGCGCATACGATTTACTTGTTGCTTTCAACAATCGCCGAGCACGCCCACCCCGCCTTTCCGCCCATCTGACCACATCGGGTAATATAGACTGCAAACCGAGACTAAGATGAAGTACAGTAATTATTCAGTAAAGATATAGATTATAATTGCTACTTAGATGTAATTATATAATAATTTAGTTTTGTTTTTTTGACTTTAAAGATTTCTTATATTATTTTATATATTTATTAGAGCTATTCAATTGTTCTTAGAAATATATTGTTTTTGTCTTACTTTTCACACAAAAGTTTAGTACAAATTATTAAGGAATGAAAATTCGTTTTAAAGAATTTCAACTGCAATTGCAGCTAAAGTGGAATGTCTCGAGAGTAAAACCAAAAGTGAACAGTTTGGAATGAGAGGGAGAAGGTAGTGCAAAATGGTCGCTTTACGTTGAGCAGAAAATAAAAATTGAAATTATGGTAAAACAGCTTTGAAACGCGCGAGACTTTTTGGTGTTTGACGGCGACTTTTATGGTCGACAAATGAATGCAGCACAAAAATTGCCCCAGACGAAAATTGAAGGAGACAGCAACAGACACGTAATTAGCCAACAAACCTGACCCCATGGATGAGGGGGATACCGAGGGGGCACTGACTACTGACTACCGACAGTGCCTTAATCGAAAGTGAATTTGAAAGCCCATTTATATTTCGTTTAATTACAAGCATCGGCGGCGAGCAAATCGAATTCAGAATTACTTTTCGATTTTAATTGCGCGTTAATTAGTCTCTCCAATTAAAAGCCTCTCGGGCCCAAAGAGCTAGCTAAAAATGAAAACAGGAGCTTTTAATTGTGCCCACAAAAAGAATCTTGAGCTTGAGCTGATTTCTCGCTATTTACTTGGCTCTGTATTTCGAAAACGAAAGTTTCCTATTTTATCGGCGGTTGCATGTGGCACGCCAAGAAATCAACAAAAAAAAAAACACCTTCGCCTTCTCCTTCAAAAGGGGGAGGCATCTTCGGGGCTATAAAAAAGGTGTAAATTGTGGTTGTGCACGAATTGGTAATTGGTCAGGTTACAAAACGATTTAAACGGAATCGATATGGTGGAATTCTTGCTGTAAAATTGGAATCAAAATGAAACGAGAAGACATAAATACAAAAATACTAACCAACTTATAAGTCTTAAATAAACTATAGAAAGTTATTTTAAGGGTATTTATTATCTTGTGTAAATTAATTTCTTTCTTCAAGTTATATATATCTATTTATCATTTATGAAATGTTAATATAAGATTACTATTAATTTTTTAGCAACATTTTCTTATTACTTGACTCACTTTCAAGCACATTCCCTTCTTCCAAATCCTATATTTTCCATCTCAAAAATATAATCAATAAAAACCCAATCAAATCATTAACAATAATTTGATTTCCCACTGATATCTTTGACAAATTATGATCGAATCGCTGAGTTACGTATGAGCATTATCTATTGACCAACTCCAAAATGGTCAATAGAAAGGCTTCTTTCTTTGGCAAACTCACATCGATCGCAACCAATAAATTGCATAATTTCTTATTAATGTGAGACGATGCGGTTTGATGTGATGTGATGACCTTCGTCATGTCCAAATGCCACCCAACCTCGGCAGCCGTTTGATACTCACCTGGACAATGAACTTGGCCGCCACAGACTTTCTTTTGTTCGATTTTCACGCCCCTCTTACCCCTCTTTTTGATTCCTGAACTAATGCTCGCTAATCAATTTAACTGTCGCTCATTGGCACTGCACTGGGAAAAAATGTGTGAGCTTGTCATATATAGATTTAAATTTATTAAGTATGAAAGGGATTTAATCATTTTACCTAGCTTGGCCATAATTCGAGTATAAATGCTTTCTTAATATTTTAAACTCTTAAAGTATACTATGAAAATATTTATAAAATATATATAAATGCATACCCTAATTCAACAAATTAATAAGAAATTCGGTTTAGATTTATTTCCCGTGTAGCTATACACATGGAGCAAAGAAACCGAAACCGGTTGCTCGCTCCTAAATGCCTGTCCGCTGGTGTTTCCACGGTAGCCGGAGCTTAGCCCGCTGGATCCATCTATCTATCTTGGAGGTGGCTCAATCAACTGCCAACAGCCGAGAGCCAACTATTTTTGGTCCGCTGCCAGGCAGCAGCAGCAAAAACAACCACACGCCGCCAGGCCGCATGCCAAAAACGCTCCAAGTGGCGTCGGCGGCGGCTGCTTTGTTGACCCACTGACTGAGATATGTGTGCATTGTCTATCTCAACAAGTATCTACAAAAATATATATATGTATATGTATAAGCTCGGAGGAGGTACAGAAAAGTTTGCCACTTTTTGTTGCCAAATGTAATTAACTTGTCCGGGGAATACAATTATTCAGTTTCGAGTATCAATTTTAGCCACCGAAATGGTTTACATCTTTTTAAGTTCTTTGCTCAGCTGTTGTCGAAGCTCAGGCACTTTTTAAGAAAAAGTAAAGCGAGCTTGGAAGGGAGACTAAAAGATACTCTGTAATATATTGTTAAAAACTTTAAAAATTTTCCTAATTTCAAGGTACCTCTAAATACTAAGAATTACTTAGATGAGAAGCATTCAGGTTTGTTTATTTATTTATTATTTATTATATTAAATATACTACAAATTGTTTTTCTACTAAAAATCTTATATACCCTTTCGACGCAAAAACTTTTTACTCCCAGAACTTTTCCATTATTCAGTTGTGTAAAAAAAAAAGAGAAATAACAACATGAAGCGGTTCAATGACAACTCCCACTTGAGGTTTTTTGGGAAGCCTTGTCAAAGTTTTCGCTGTCGTTTATTATTTCCCTTCGCTTTTCCTCGGGCTGATGCTTCACCCATTTATGAAAATTGTCTGTCACATCAATTTGATATTTGCATCCATCAACAACAAGGCACCGCAAAATGTAAAAGTTTGTGCAAGTGATTTTAACTTTTATAACTTTGTCATTTCTCGCCCCTCCCCCGAGTCTTCAGTGTCGGAGGAGCGCTCTTTTGTCTGCGTTTACAATTTCCAATTAATAATTCATAGAGATTCCCCAGCTTCTTCTACGTTGTTTCAAGCCTCTCGGTTCACACTTCTTCCAGTGAATTGCCAGCACTTGCTGTCCAAAGTGTTTTTCATGGCAATTTGTCTGCGAGCTTCATGAAATCGGGAAGAAGATACGCGAAGTGGGGGAAAATTTGTTTATGCTGTCTCGTAATTGGGTTAGCAGTGAAGGAGCCGGCCCGATGACGTCGATTGTATCCGTCAGATGCAGCAGCAGCAGCATTGCACATCCACAAGATGCAAGATACAAAATTCAGCAAGTGCAGTGAATTGCCTTTGGCAGCTGGGCTTTTTATTTTTTTCCCCCAGGCTCATCCCACTTCATTAGGAGAAATTGGATGAGCAGCAGATTTAACTCGGATTTCTCACACATTTTTTATGTTTGCTCTTTTATGAGACACTATTTGATTTATTCGCATGATTACGTTTTTTAACGGTCATGAATATTTTGTGTTTAAAATCGAGTTTGTTTGCAGATATTCAAGATTTCCTAGGCATTCCCAACGACTGATCCACTTTGCTTGATGATGAGTGACCTGAATTTGTCACAAGTCAGAGAGAGTCGGAAATGGTTTTAATAGTCTTATTGTTTATTGTATATTTTTGTTTATTAATTTCCGAAATATCATAATAAAGTTTTAATTACAAGTTAGAAAAATTCGAATTTTGGTGTATGTATCTTAGGTTTCACTTTCTCTAAGAAATCCATAAAAAAATCTTGACCCTATCAAGCACATTTCACACCTCTTAATATGGATCCTCATCCCATTCCCAACTAATTCATTCCCAAAAACCCATTTTCCATTTGGCTAATTTCCCCAAAAACTGCTACACGGTAGCTAAATGGCTCAGATCTTTACATAAATCTTCGTTTGGGATGATGGGCTGGTCCAAAAACCCACCGAACTTCAACATAAAATCCTCATGCATAAGTCATAAGTAAGACAGCTTCATGTCCAAAACTTCCAGACAAAGACAGAAGCGGTTTCTGTTTGATTTTATGTACTCTTTTCTTGTATTTCTTTTCTTTTTTTGCATAACAAACAAAGGTGACTTTTGTTGAAGAGCAAAAATGGTAAATAGAAAACAAAAGTTACATCAGTTTGTCTAAGGTCTGTGGGCATAAATTAGCGTCAAACTGTGAAGACAGTGCCGGGGTGGATGGTAGTGGGTGTGAAAGAGGGGACACATCTCACCTTTCTGGGCCGAACCGAAATGGAACGTTGCCCAGAAGTTTTGCCCAATTAGTCGAGGCATCAAAGCAAACACTCCAGACGAAGTCAGTCAGCCAGGTTCACTGGCACGGAAAATCACCAGAGGCCTATGGTTCCTATTTTTTATATTTTTCCTACACTAAGAACAATCATTAAGGAGAGTTTGAAAGCTTAAAGATGAGACATTTAAAATTTAAATTATATATTTTCTAAATATTCAATGTTATTTAGAAAGGAATACATCTAATTTACCTTTCTTATATTCTTTTTTATATATAATTACAATGAACATCTTTTTGATGTGAGTTTAAAGAAAGAATTGTCATAAAATTGGATAATAAAATTCTAATAAAACAAAATACATTCAAGCCCTTAATAGTATATAAAATATTAATAACTATATATTAATAAAAATTTCAGCTTCTAATTTCTAAAAGTCATAACAAAAATCTTTCCAAGTGCATCGTTCCCTCAGGTTGTTCTTTCTTTTTGCCTCACTCTTGGTCTTGTGTTCCTTTTCTTTTTATTGATTTTCCTTGGGGCGCTCGCTGCCTTGACATTAATTTAATTGTTGTCAGCATCTTTTGAACTCTCCTCCCACTCATGTGTCAGCTGTCAGAGCGCGGTAATAAATTAAAAAATTTAGAGCGATTATGGGACCGAACAATCCAACAAGCCTTCATTGATCTCAGCCGACCGAAACTAGTTTCCTGTTCGAACTTCGTAACTGAAGAAAAAATCACAATGAAATCGGCAATCGTGAACTTGGCATTGTCGAAAGGCACTTGGCCCAATGACAAGTTTCTTTTTATTTTTTTGTAATACTTTAGCGGCCCGTTAGACATTTCCTCGAGGCTTTTTTCGGGCGGCTTTATCAAGATCCCTGGATTTAATTTTTTTTCGACAGCCAATTGTCCGCTTTTGAGCGAAAAATCACGTACGTGAAGGAAGAGGAATGTTCTGGCATAACGAAGTTAAAACCGAAGCCAAATCTGGGTAGGCCTCAAGTGAAGTGAAGAAGTAAAGTGAAGTTGCGAAAAAGTCACGTGCAGGTCCTTTGCTTTTGCTGTCCTTTTTTTGTGCTGCAACTCAACCCTGTCTTAAGGTGATGGATGTCACTGCAAAAGTCCTTCAATTCTGCGACCTAGTTCTATGTCCTTTTTTAAAGTTTAGACCAAGAACTTAAATTACATTTAAAAGGCTTCATTAAGAGAGCTTAAATTATAAGAAACTGGACCTATATTTATTTCTTTAAAATAATTCTTAAAAAGTAAAAACAACTACCATTTCAATATTCCCACCCTCCACTGTAAAGGCCCTTTTCCTCCCACGAAAAACACCCAAAACACAGGGGAATAAAGCTAGACAGAGACAGATAAGATCTCGTGCCACGATATTAAAGCTGCTGACATGCCAAATTATCTTTCCAAATTAAAGACAAACAACACAACCCAACGAAACGAAACAAAAAATACCCACAGAAATATACAAAAAAAAAAAAAAAAAAAAAACAGCAACAAAAATAAGTTGAAAAATTGGAAAGTGATAAATGGTTTGGCCTGGTCAGCTGGCCACATAATTGTTGCTGTTGTTTTTGTTATGTTTGTTGCCGCTTTTGTCCAGTTATTTGGCGCAATCTTTGCATATAAATTAGCCAGAAAATGCCTTTTGAAATGGGAGACGAGAGCGCGAACCCGAAACCGTATAGAACAGAACCCAAACCCGAATCCGAATCGGAACTCGAACTCGAAACAGAAAAACGGAGCCAGAACTCCAATTTGACTGACAGACAGTCGGCCAAGTTGATTTTTAACTGGGCTAACTGCGTTGGCCCCCTTTTTTCGCGGCAGAAGAATAAGCGTTTCGGGGTCAACTAGCTGTAGCTCCCCAACGAAATGGAGTTGCCGATGGAGCATGGATATGGAAATGAAAATGGGAGCTCTCTGGTGGTGGCATAATGGGAGCAGCGCCACAAGACACACGAGTCTTCAGACATCGTCGAGATAAATCAAAAATTGTTGTCGGAAAGTCAAACGAGGAGAAGGGAAGGGGATGGGACGGGGGGCTGAGAAAAATACCGACTAATGTTGGGCATAAATAATGCAACAAGGGACGCGGCAAAGAAACGATGGCAAGCCCATAAGCCCTCAAGTAATTAAGTCAAAAATAGCCAAAAGTCAAAGGGACTGCACGGAGAGAAAATCATGGATAATATTTTACAGTTAAATATCAAAGAAAATTAATTGGATTTAAAAAAATTTTATTTAATAAAAATACAGGAATTATTTTATTGCCTTTACGCTTTGTTTTAAAGTTATTAATTAACCGTAAGACTTTATATCTTAAGTTCTTAGAGAATTAATTGAAATTAACCACTAGTTTTCCCCACTGCATAAGACTTTTTTTCTTTTTGTGTATAAAACAAAAAGAAAATTCCGCCGTAGGGGAAAAACAAGAAGGATTGTTGGGGTAATGAAGGGCGCCAACGGAAGTGTTTATGTTTTGAATATTATGTTTTTTGAACAGAAGAAAATCCCAAAGTAAAAAGAAGCAAACAGTTTTTGTTTTCCTCCTTTGTGGGCGGAGTGCTGGGGGAAAACAAAAGAAATGAAAATCCCTTTTGATTGTCAAGTTCAGGAGAGACAAGAGAAATGAAAATTAAAATTGTTTCTGTGCTTTCAGTTTTGCTTTTTCTTCATCTTTCACTCCATCTACCGACAATGTGACAATGCAACAGTGCAGCTTGCGGATAATAATTATTTACAAAACTGTGCCCACGGCCACGCCCCAAAGCGAGACCTCAAGTCCATTGTTTGTTTCCAAGATATTGCAAGATTTTCCCCAAAGCATAAGCCCCTCTTCCCCCTCTCTGTGTCGCCTTGATGTGTCGCTCTCACAGCCATAAAGCCATAACAGTCCGCAAGGTATCAATTACCAGGCTCTAATGCGAAAATAACCAGCCACAAAAGAATGGCCAAGAAAATGCCAGATAAGGGCACAGAGAAATGAGGGAAAATCGGTGGAAAACTGGGTGGCATTTTCAGGGGGAAGAGCTGACCAACAATGGGGTTGCCAGGGAAGCAACTGCAACGATAGCGTGAAATGAAGTGCAGTGGGTGACAAAATTGAAAGAAATAAAAATGGAGAGGACATACAGCAAGTGTAGAACTTACACAACAATTCAATAAATTCAAAAGCATATTGTCAATCAAAGCTCTCAAGCAGCTATTATTTGTTCAAACTTATCAAGCTGCCAAGTGATGGTAATGGGAAAATGCTCTCTATGAAATTTTAAGTTGCAGATAAGAAGGAAAATGTTTTATGACACTGACAAAGAACGTGTCAAGTTCAACTTGAACATCTTACTTTTAGTTGTCAATATTTCCAAACATAAATAGATGATGAGTTAGACTGTATCTAACGAAACTTGCTGATAAGTGTTGCCAATTTATAACTATTTGCTTATTTACTTCACGATGACTATATATTTTGTTCTGTTTCTTTCTGTTGAAACCCAATTACACACTACATTTTCTTGGCAGCAGTTCCCTTATTTTCCCCACCCCATTTGCCACCCAATTCACGCTTTTGCCATGGCATTAACCATTTTCCATTTAGCCACACCTCAATGCAAACCTGCAACTCATCAAGGCAAACACACAAAGAAAATAACTGAATTTGCGGTGAAATTTGTTAACTGGCTAGCTACAGTAGCTACTGGCCAAAACGCGGGGGGTGGTGGCGTGAGGAGGAAAACTGGAAAAGGGAAAACCGCCGGACGATGCACCCATTATGACAACGTCAGTCAAGCGCAGCGACCAAAGGAATGTGACAACGTGAAAATTGCATAAAATACAAAAAAAAAAAAGAGAGTGCTCTCGCTTCGAGATGGGAAAGCAGCAGCCAGGAGGAGAGGTGGTTAGGGGCTCATCAAAAACGCATTTGTCATTCGACATATTGCACAAATGATACAGAGATCCGTCCAGCAACCTCAATTAGCCAAAATACAGTAGAAGTGGGACTGGAAAATGAAAAAGCTCATCTGGAGAGCTCCGATTTGGTTGGGAAAATATACAGGAAGGGTTTTGGAATATATACGTATAATTGTTGGAGTATGAATCAGATTAAAAATCTAATTTGATCAGCTCTAAATATGTATAAGAGATATATTTATCATATAAAATATAATAAAAAATAATTAGGTGTTTAAAAAACCGCCTTCCCTTTTATGTTCTTGAAGTTCTTCTCATTTGCAGCATACTTTGGTATAAATAAATCAACATTTAATAATCTGTTAATTCCTTTACTTATACATCGTATTTATTTTTGTATGTATAATCCTCTTAGCAAAAATTATTTGCGTGTATGCGCTGTTAATTATAATAATTTTTTTCTATAAATAGGTGGAATTAGGTTTTCAATAAATTGTTTTTAAATAAGCCATCTATGCCATAAATAACTTCAAAGGCTTATAGAAAAGTAGACTGAATTTATGTAGCTCACTAATAATTAGCATTATTTCTATATTATTTAGTAGTCTATGTACAATTAAGCAGGAGCAATAAATAATTTACTTTTAGACTGATGACAAGTTATATTAAAAAGGATCCCTTCCCAATTTATTTCCTTATAAATGAGAATACATTTATCATTGCTTTTCTGTTAAGAAAATATTATCTAATTTGCAAATCAAGCTAATTTTGCATTTTTTCCAACTTTTCGGGGTAACCTAAAACTGCATATAAATGGCCTGCCAAAATCTTATTAAATCAGAATAAAAATGTATTTAAAAGTTTACTTTAACTAATAATTATTAATTTTTTTCACCTACCCAGCTGGTGATGATCCCTGGCTGACGCTCTTGCCACCGGCGGCGGTATGAATGTGGCGCTGCGGGGGCGTGGGCTGGTGGTGGGGCGAGGAGGTGGCCGAGACGATGGGCGTGCCGCCGTTGGAGGAGGAAATGCCTCCGCCATGGCCATGGGCGGCGGCGGCGGGCACTTTGCGCTTCGGCGACAGCTCCTGGGCATTCTCGCAGACATTCTCCGTGTTGACGACCTGCTCCAGCATGTGTATCTTCAGCATGATTGATGGATTTGATTGAGTGACGTTTGTTTTGATTTTGGTTTCGTATATTTGGTTTTGAAGTATTTTTTGGTTTTGTGTTTGTTTTGTTTTGTTTTGGTTTTTAACCCTTTTAGATAATCTTTGTTTTTTGGTTTTTCACATGGGTTCACTTCACTTTTTTCATTTTGCTGCTAAAGGGAATGGGAAATAATTTAGTAGAAGTTAAATATAATGCAATCGTTTATCCAGCACGTGTTTTTTTTCTCTCTCCTTCTCCTTCTCGGTTTGTTGGCTTTTCCCGATTATTAATTAAATTTCGGGTTGTGGTCACTTGAGCCGCATTTTCCATAATGAATTTTCTTTGGCGTATGTTTTATTTTTACAACCGTTGTGAAACCGAATTTAATGCCACCGCCATCAAGGTGGCCAGGAGCAATAAAAGAATGGAAATTTAATAAGTTTATGCTGGCCGACTTTATGGTCGTAAAACTCTGTACAAAAAAAAATCTTGTCTTCGTTGAAAACAAAGAAAATCACTCAAAGCCAAATATAAATGTGGATTCTGTACAAGGCATGGGATGGGGTTTTGAGTGCACATTATTAAAAAGTAATGCCGGAGCTGAAAAGTCTGCTCAGCGAGGCGAGGAAAAGCGCGTGAAAATGCGTGCAAAACGAAGAGGAGACAACAAACAACCCGCATATGCTTTCCACAACAAGGGGAGGGGGTAAAAAGCCCGGGGAAGCAAAGGAAAGCCACTTGCCAGGCCAGTCACTTAAGCCCCATTCTCTGGCTCCTTTTTTGGGGGAGAGCCCTCAATAAACCCTCATAAAGCGGCAAAAGGAAACTTCGTCTCGAACCTGCCCCACTGACAATTGGCTTAGGTCTCTCCCGTGTGTGGGTGGAGGCAAGGAAAATGTGGAAATTTTCTTGGCCTGGAGGTATAAACACTCTCTCCCTAAAAAAAAAGGTAATGTACTGGCGCACGTGTCCAAGTGCCGCCGAGTTCCCCCGCCGAAGAAAAGCTGAGAGAGAGATGATTTATGATTTACGGCATTGACTGAAGGCATCTGGCCATCAAAAACTCACGGAGTTACTCCTCCGATTCCTGGATTTTCCCCCGGATTTCCCTCGATTTCCCACCACTCCCAAGGCCGAGCATATCGCTCAAGTGGTAATGTGCGTACATAACGAGAGCTGTGAATGGTATTATGCCAGGTTATGTGGGTTGTGGGTGGCGTTAAGAGGTTTAGTTAAAGGTAGACAAGCAGAAATTGAAGGGGAAGTGAGCCGGTTATAGCCAAGAGGAGATGAGCCAGGCACTTGCATTAAGCCACTTTTGAGACGGTTAACTGTCGGCGGAAATTAACAGAATAAGCTAAGGGGAAACCCTATTATTTTAACTATTTCAGGATTATAGAAAAGTTTGCTAAAAACTAAAATGTTAAGTTAATAGCAAGGGGGAACTTTAGCTGGTATAAATTAGAATCTAAATATCAAGATAACACCTTCAAGGCCAGGCTTAAACAAGTTGTTAAGTATGCTTTTGTATTTAAATGAGACTAAAATGGTTCAAGAAATCTCTCAGAAAAAGACTAAAAGCCACTTAAAGTACTTTTACACAGCTTTAATCCCTTTAGAATCCCCTTGTAATTTCTAAAGGAATATTTAATTGCCTGTGCATGGGCATGTTTAATCTTTAGCCCCACATAATTGATTCGATCCAAGCAATATCCGAGCGAAATTACCCCACAGATATGATTACTTCACTTCAGCCCTAATGCGCCTTCAATGCCGGTGACCCAAATTGGCGAAATCTCTAAATCTTCTCAACAGCATTTGGCAAATCACTTGCCCAGATGGAGATATGTACATACATCGTTGGTAATGCAATTACCCAATGTAAAATATAATATACATTTATATATATGTACACAATTCCACTCAAATCGCATTAAGAGCAATCAAAATTTACGCGGCCAGCCATCTCTTTCATTTTCAACACGCAACTTCCGCCGTTGTGTGTTGCAAATTCGTCATTTCCGCAAAAATACCAACAGGCACTCACTCAGGTGAGAATGATAAAAAAAAAATAACACAAAATACAATAATAATAATAAAAATAATGATAATAATGGCTCAACGAAAATCATAATAAACTCAACTCGAAGTGAAATTGAATTACGTGGCATAGAAAACAATTTGCGAGCGCGAGTGCAAAATAATTCTTCAGCTAAATGGGGAGCGGGGCTGCATTGCAAAACGCATATAGAATAATTTATTTAAATCAGGCTCAACAACACCGCCCCCAAGTCGGCGGCGACGACAACCTTTTATGGTGTCATGCAAAAAGTCTACAAGAAAATAAAAAAAAGAAGAAAAATCTATAAAAATTTTATTCACTCATTTGTTGTTGTGGTTGGACAAATTAATGTCAATGAGATTGGAATCGTGTGGGTTGATTCTCAACTGCTGGGCTAATAGTTGATACGAGTTAGGGATGATATCGAAATATCGACAAAACTATTACTTGTACTATATCGAAATATAGTAATCAAAAGGAAAAGAATTCTTATAAATTTTTTAATCTAATAAAATAGTAAATATAAGTTATTATAAACATCATAACAAGATGTTTAGTCTAGAATTATGGAATAATATTACACATAAACTAACTCCCTACGATATCCAATTCTAAACTCAATAATCGAGGTAATAATCTAATGTAATGGTAATCTAATTATTTAAATTTTTTAACCCTTAAAACATATCGATATGCTATTGATAAACCGATGTTTTATCATCTCTAAACAAATCTATAAAAATGCCACCCAGTGGGTGGCATTTTAACAAGGAGAAAATATGGGAAAAATATAGAGATATAAGGAGGTGAGCCAGGGAAGGGGATAAGTGTGTCACCAAAACAATGATAATTTTTTTATTGTTCCCTCTCTCAGTGTCACTTTGTTGCTCATTCAATTTGGCATTTTTATTGATGTGTTGTGATCCGAGTTGCAAATGAAATTGTGCGGATTTCTATCTCGATTTGTATTTTTGTTTTTCTCCATCATATTTTGATTGGGTTAATGAAGCCAAGACAGAGGGGAGAGTTGTTTACGCAGATACTTTTGAAGATGATACGTGTTTGAAGATGATTTCATGTGAAGTTTATCGAATAACTTCCACGCAATTGAAATATGTATACAAATCACAATTTATAGTCGAAAGCGTTTTTCTAAACATACAATTTGTTGCTCATTCCTTTTCCATAATTTTGGCAATTTTGGTTTTCTTTGAAAGTGTGTGAGTTGGCTTTTCAGTTTTTATTTATGAAATGTTTATGGTTTTTAGTGTTTACGTGGTTAGTTTGTTTTTTTGGATAGCTCTAAATGCTTTTTAAATGTTTTTATTATTTGTTTAAATAATTTTCAGAATTTGATCTTTAATTTTACAACTTTTTTAGTCCTATAAAAATGTGTAATCTGTTTCTAGGAAGGTTCTGTTTCAACCTCATTTCTTGTTCTTCTGGCTTACACTTGTCCCTCGTTTCACTTTCATTTTCTCATTATCGCAGTGCAATTAGTCAATGATAAGTATGTCAAGTGCTCGACATGACCAAACATTCGCTAAGCCCTCTTATTTCTTGTACGTATATATATTTTCTTAAACTCCCCCACAAAATTATTGCGTCAACGTTTCGCAATCAGAATTCGGTTTGTACTTTATGGTTATAACTTTTTCTGTATCGATACGTCATAAACACAATATTTGAGCCGCGGGGTTCTTAAGTAAACAATCAATTGAGTCACCAAGTAGAAGAAATTTGTGATTTCCTTATCGAAAAGTGGGCCGGACGACTTGTTATCAAACTCGGAATATATATGATACGCTATGGGCGAATTTAGTGGGTTTTTGGAACATTTTCTAAGCCGCAGGAAACACCCAAAAAGTGACTCCCTAGCAACATCCGGTTGTAGTCCCATTTTTTTTACCCACTCCAAACACTTTTTGGCAAGTTCAAAGTTTGGTTTTCTTCCTTCCGTATGTACAGAGTGTACACTTTGTGTACATTTCCCTATTTTCCTGTTAACTGGGAGGCATTTTACTGAAAAATTTGTTGCTTGTTACGCAGTTACACGTGTTCAAATATTTATGCCTTGACAAATTCTGTAAACAAATTTTTCTTCTCCACTACGACGGCTTGGTTTCGTTTTTGGGTTTGGTGTTATATTTTTTTTTTTTTTTAGCCCGGCCAACAAACATCAGCAGCTGTTGGCAGCAGCAGCAGCAGCAGCAGCTCGACTTGCCCCGGTTTTCTGTTTTATTTGTTTTGTGGGGCAACAACTTCTGGGCGAGAGAAAGAGAGGAATTCTAGTTGATTGTGTGACTTCTGTTCCGTTTTTTGTTTCTGGTTTAGTATCGGTTGTGTGCCGGGTCTATCTTATCTTATCGTCTGCCAATTTGGCTGAATAATCGGTATTTGGATGGGCGCAACCTTGACAACTCCCGCCTCAACCTCCTTTTCCCTGTTCGGTTGGGGGAGTTACTTTATGTTGTACACGAAAAATGGTCGAGATATTCTCCTCTTTGTAAGTGAACTCTAATGGGAAACTGATGTAGTTACTTACTAGTTAGAGAGATACGAGGGAGCAGGCTTAAGCAGATGCCAACATTTTCGGCAAAGAACTTTGTATAAAACTATGTTTGCTCATGACAATATTCAGGATATTAATCGATTGTCCAATACATTGACAGGACTCTGCCATTCAACATAATTAGCAATGGAAGACTTTGAAAGAAGCCAATTTGCAATTTTATACCAACACTTAACTGCACTAAAATCAAATTTCAAAATCGTTTAAATTACACAAGCTTCTGTCAAGTTTCGTTTCGCTGCCAAGGAAGTTGTAAATGCAATTAAAAGTGAGAAACTTTTAAACGATGCTTCCTTGAGGAAACATTGAAGATACGCAATCTCAATTTCCTTTTTAAGCATTTTACAAGACCTTCCCCCAATTCATACCTTATTACTCTGAAGATATTTTTAGAATATTTTCTGCCCACGCGACCTTCAACTTGCCATAAAGTTATGATTTACCACCCCTTAACCCTTGACTTCCAGTAAACAAGAATAACTTCAAAGTTCAAGACCTTCACTGGCAATAATTCTCTAATAAAATTATTAAAGAAACATTAGTTTCATCATCGTTTCGGGAAAATTTCGAGCACTAAACTTGTATTTTTTATTATTTTTGGGCACAGGTGCAAACAGGTCGTAAACAAAGCGAAAAAAATATATATACAATTCGAAGCACAGGCAATTAAACTAAACACTAAACATAGAAGCAGACGCTCCCCCACCAATCCCCTGGATTTTCCATTTCCAATTCGGATACCAGCCATTTGGCACTGGGCCATGCATTGGGGAAAAGCGTCGGCACACGCCCCATAAATTAAATTCGCGTGTGTTTTCCCTCAAAAAAAAAAAAAAAAAAAAAAATAGGAAAAGTGTAAAGAAAATGGTAAAGATAGAGGCGATTCTGAGGCTGAAAAGATAAGAGAGGAGCAAACACAGAACGCATTGGCGAAAACTGTAAATTCTGCAGCAGCCTACAGGGACTAAAGAAATCCATAAATATTTAACGAATCAAGGATACCCAGTACTTGGGTACAAATCATTAAAGAAATTAACAACCAAGGAGAACCTTTTTAAATTCTTAAAATAAATTAAATAAGTTAAAGCACAATTTAAATGTTCTGTCAACCATTTAGAATCTTCCCGCAATATTTTAAATTTATTAAATATGTAAAAACCAATTTTAAACTTAAAAATATTTTTGTGTTTATTTTATTTTATTTAATTTATAGAACACATGTTTTTTTTAAACTCAGGCAGCTTTTCCCCAACGATATGCAAATTTTGTTTTTATATTCCTAAGCTAGCGCTTTTCAGTGATAATTTTTCAGGGAAGCAAAAATCACAAATAAAACTACTTAATTTTTAAAGTATTTAAAGAAAGTCTACAAGTTTACCTAAGCTCCATCAAACCCTTATCTTTCTGCGTATTCTGTTCATGAAAAAAAGAGAATCCAAAATCAATGCAGGCGAATGACACGGGCCTTCTTCTGTTTCACGCCCTTCGTCGCGACGTCTCTTTCTGAGCCCAGCTTTTGTGCTGGCTGCACTTCAACTTGAACTCTCGAGTGAAGGAGGACAGGAGGCGCGACAGAGAGGGGCGATGGAAAGTGAGGGAGATGACAAGACAATTGATGGGGCCAGACAGACGCAGAACGATGAATGGGCAGGCAAAGCGGTGCGGTGGAGAATCTGAGAAGCTCAAAGAGAGGCGGAGGAGGAGAATCCGATAGCGGCCAAAAAGCAGCTGTTTTCTGGGTATTGTTTTTTTTTTTGCTCCCCCAGCTTTCTGTTATTGTCCGTATTTTCACACCGAGACAAGGCCAATTTGCGTCTCGAGTTCATTTACATTCCGCTTCGCTGAGGTTTACTTTACATCCCAAAAGAAACTCAATGGGCCAGCAAGAGCAGCAGCAGCAGCAGCCGTACTTTGTCCAAATCAAAAAAGGAAACAAATCTGTCAAAATGCAAACATCCGATTCGGTGCATGGAGGAGAATCTCTTCACGAATGCCATGAATATTTGATGAGCTGTCGTTTACCTTTTTGGAGCCCTCTCCAAACGAAAAATAAAAAGCGAAATGCAACAAAAAAAAATTGCAGGCCCAAAAAAATGCAACAGGCAAAAAAACAAACAAGGTAATAAAAAAAAATCTCCAGGTGGAAAAAAGGGTATTCCAGTGGAGCTGAGAATGGGAACAGATTGCCAAAATGACAAGTCGCGAGAGGATCGAAAAATGTGGTCACAGGAGGTTTGGATACCCTAAGAAAAGCAAACATGATTTAATTTACAGAATTTAGATTAATTTATTTATTTTATTTCTTAATGATATTCAAGTTTATGAAACAAATACTAATATAGGAAGTTGCAGTGCAAGCCTAGTGCCTTCCCCTATTTAATTTTATAATATTTTAATTATTATAAAAAAGAACATTTAATTTATAAATAATGCTTGTATTTAATAGTGCTTTACTTTGATTATTACATTTTTAAATGATATAGCTTATTTCTTGAATATGTGAGTTTTACCCACAAAAACTTTATAATACTTTATTAATACTTTAAACTTTTATTTAGAGAGATTGGTTACTTCTGTGGAAATTTTTAGCTATTCAAAAATATGTGATTTTAAGAACTATATCGCAACCATCTCACATTACCCAGCTTTTTGGAAAGAGCAACAGGAATTCCAGAAACTGCAGCTGGCACAGCAGTGAAAACAACAAACGAAACACACACACACACACACACTTGCCAATAAATATTTTTGCAAGTTGCAGCGAGACAAAAATCGAGAAAAAATTTAACGAAAATGAAAAGTCAACAGCAGAAAACACGGCAACACAGAGCGAACAACTGACTGAAATCATTTCAGGCCAAACCCGTTTCAAAAAGAAATTCACGTGCTCTGCAGATTTTGTCGTATTTTTTTTCTCCCATTTTTGTTTTTGCTTTGGCCCGCTAGCAATGCATATTAACAACAAAGCACTAACAACAACAACAAGCTTGATAACAGGCAGCAGAAGATGCAAAAGCAGAAGCAACATTGTCGTTTAACGGGACAAGCGAACAGGGGGAAAAATATTGCAGAAGAAAAATATGCGTAAACCTTAATTTGCATTTTTGCAACACGAAAACGAGAAAAATCCAAAAAAAGCAGTTAAGGTTTTTGCTCGCAAAATCAGATGATTCAGAATATAATTATAAATAAAACAAAGGTGTTTCTCGTTTTATAAGATTTATGAGGTTTTGGTTTGTAATAAAACCCATATTCAAACCCATTCAAGAACAATTGTTAAAAATTTATCAGAAAACATGGATAAATATTTCAAATAATTAATTCCTAGCTGGTTTTTAAAGTATTGATATTTGCTATAATAAAAGAAAACTTTAAAAATATGAAGTAGTACATTATAAAACAATTTTAAACAAATTTCAAATTATAAAACCTAAACAGTTTGTCAAACTTGCGATCTATTTACTATTCTGCTTTTATTTTTATTTACCATTACAAAAACAAATTTTATAATGACCCTTCTTATCATATAAAAAATAAACCTGTTAAGGGTTCCTTTCTTTCAAGTGTTTTTAACCCCAATACAAAATCGGATATAATATAACCCTTTCCACTTGTTGAGGCAACTTTATAACTTCAATCACCTCACATAACCTGCACATAAATCACAAAAAATAAAAGAGACACAAAAATGTAAGCCGGATCGCGGGGAGATAAAATGGCTATATATGCGACCAGAAACAATAGGTACAAAAAAACACACGTAATAATCATGCGTGACGCATTTTAATCGAAATCCGAAAACAAACAAAAAACGCTCAAAAAACTCAGGAACCGGCAAAAACGAGATGGAGAAAGAGAGAGACACAAACACAACCGCCAAAAACGGAACTTTTTGTGGTTATTTGGTTATTTCTTTTTATAAATATTTCTCATTTGTTGTTTCTTTTTAGTGCTTTGACATTTGTTTGCGGTTATTATGTCTCATTCACTTAATATATTTTTTTTCCTTTGCCATTTAATGGCATTTTCGTAATTGAATTGCGTTTGTCTTTTAATTGCACAAAAATTGCATTCACACACATACTTAGTTTTCACTTATTTTCAACACTTTCTTCGCTGCTTATTTTTGAATTCTTTGCTCGTTAAATTTCAATTTCCATCGACTATATTTGTTTAAAAAATTTCACTTTTAGGTACGTGCGTTTATTTATGCGTTCGTTTTTGGCTGCTTTATTTTTGTTTTCTTTATTTTTTTGTCGTTTCTTTCTTTGCTCACTTGACACCTCCGCCACTTTCGCTTCTAATTTTTTTGATAAGGGCCAACAAATGCGATTTTGATTTTTGTTGCTGTTTAAAGAAATTACCTCAACACGCACACTAGCCCACAAATTCGTTCAACAATTTTTGTATGGCTTGGATTTTATTGTTTGTGATTTCTTTGTTGTCATTTTGCCTTAGATATTTCGCAGTCTCAAATGCGTTTTTAATACTTTTAATATAAGTTTTGAAATAAATTCACTCGTCTTTTTCATATTTTAATTATAAGAACTGTCTATTTAAACTATTGCAAATTTAAACAATTGAATTATATGAATTTTACATAGTTCAAATAGTTCTTTTGTTTTGATTCTTTTTTTTTTTGTTTAGGTTTGATTTTAATTAATTTTTACGATTTAATAAATTACCTCAAAACACTCTCCACATTTTCACAAATTCTTTTGATTTATACTTGTCTGGTTTTAATTTAATTTCTTTATTTGTATTTTGTTTTGATTTGTTTTTTTTTTTTTTGGATTTCCGCTCCTTTTCTCTAGTGCTCTTCTTTCTTGCAACTGTTGCTGCCAATTGGCAACTGCCGTGCGTTTTACCGTTACTTTTCGACTGGCTCGGCGAGGAAGAAGAAGAAGCACCGGAAAACCGAAATATATTCACGATTCCTGGTTCCGATTTCCGATTTTCAGATTTTCCGACGCAGACGCGTGACGACGCACACACACACACTCGGGCACTCTATGGCTCGCACACGCCCACACGAGTCGGTTTCAAAAAAGTAACTGAGGCCCAAAGCAGAAAAGCTGCGAGTCTTTCCCCCTATCAGACTCAGATTTCAGAGTCCACACGAAATGCGATCCACACAGGGGCTCTCTGGTGCTCCAACTGTCGCGACTTCTCTGTCGCACGCATGGAAAGAGTATAGGGCACAAGAACGGTCGAAATAATAGTGTTGACTTTAGCAGAAGACAGGCTCTTAACTATGCCGTAAAATGGAATTTAATTAAAAATTTAAGGTAAGATATTCCGGTTAATATAATATGATCGAGTATATGTTTTCTAATCGCGATACTCGGCATTTTTTAAAGTGGTACCAATGCTTTTGTTTCCTTGTTCTTATCAAGTCGCTTCATAGTTTAAATTTAAATTTTTAAAAATTTTGTTTAACTTATAATGAGTCGGTATTATGATTTGTCTGAAGAACTAAATTACTTTTATGACTTCACCTTCATTACATTATGAAATGTAAATGTTTCTGTAAATAAAATGATTTTATAGAGCATGTTAAAATATAATTTATAATTTACTAACGAACTTCAGTGCTTCCAAATTGACCGCCACTGTGAATGCATTTTTCAAGAGAATGTTAAAGAGAGACAAAAAGAGCGACATGGAGAGAGTGGGTGGACGACTGCACTTCGTTGTTGTTTTGTTTTGCTTACTTTTGTTGCTTTCATGGGGGCGAAATTCTTGTTTATTTACATTTATTTACATTCCAAATGCGCGCAGTTTAAGCAAATAGAAGAAGAGGAAGTGCTGCAGAAGAGGGTGCACCGGAGAGCGAGAGCGAAGCAGCCCGCATTAGCTAAAGTAAACAATTAAAAAAACAATGCAATTCAAAAGAGCCGGCGTTGCAGTTGCAAGTTTGATATTTGCACAGTGTACCCCAAAAGTATGCAGAAGGCAACGGATTTAATTCCCACAGAGAGATAACGAAAACAAACCGAACACAGCCGGCATGGTGCACAAATACATATGTAAACAGAGGCACGAGTCAGAAATTCCATATGTTGTCTTTATTTTTTGGCGCCTGAGAGAGTCAAAACAGTTATGCTCCCACCGTACGGCTCTCTCTACCATTGGAATGAAAACATAAACAGTTGCTATCGTTCACTGAGCAAAAAAGGGTGAACAAGTATATCTACCTAAAACGAACTAAAAAACTACATAATATAATACAGACTATAATTAACACAAAATAGATTTTTTTCCTTTATTAGAACTCCGGTTCCATACAAAATGTATGAGTACTTTTTTAGTAAGTAAGTAAATTAAACATTTTACAAAATTTTAAAGTTAATACAAATTATAGTAATTTTCAATTTGGTCAACAAAACTCCATCTGGCATATGAGGCGTATGAGTTATTAATTTATTATTATTATTATTACTTTTTTATAATACTTTTTATTAAAAATTGTACACATATCTAAAATGATAAGAAAAATGCTAATACGACCTTGAGATTTTTTCTTCAATAAAACTTCCTCCAACATACGAGGCGTATGAGTAATTTTTTTCAACGCCAAAAACTTAGCCCATTAAAGCGGTTAACTAGCATATTTTTTAACTTTTCACAAACTACATAAATAGCTTCAAATCACTTTTGGTTTTTCCGTGTTAAACATATTCCAAGCTCCACCACGCTGTGGATTGCTTGTGTGGACCCTGGAACGCCGAAAGGGACAGCACTAGCCGAGTGAGAGCCCCGAGTTGGGGTCCCCAACATAAGCACACGTTCTCTCGCCAAAAGCATGCCATCCACACCTCTCCTACCAATTGGCATCCACAAGTTCCCACAACAGTCTTCGGCTTTTGCGGCGGCGTATTGCACTTGTTCGCCTCTCGTTACCATCCACATGTTCGCGGTAGCTGTAGATGTTGTTGTTGCTGTTCTGTGTTGGTGTTGCGTGATAACGCTGCGCAGCTGATAAGCGTGCAGCAGCGGCAACCGCACGATAAGCGACGCAGCTGCGCGGGGGGCGTTTTGGGTAAACAGAAACAAAAACACACAGACAGATAGCCAACTGTTGCATGCCCCACATATTTGGGGTTGCGCTTCAAAAGATACCGCTAGACAATGGCAGCCACTTATTCGATAGTGTGTGTGTGCTGGGACCCTAGGTAAATGTGTAAGTTGTGGAATGTGTGCATATATTTGCATATTTAACAAAAGGTTGGCACCTCACCAAACCTTTGATTACTATGCAAATTTAAGGGATAAGGAAAAAGAATCTGTGGATTAATTGTTATAATTTTTAAGGGTATTTTTCTTAAATTTGTTAATTTCTAAGGTATCCGATTTCTGATAGAATTCAACTTTCACCGTGATTTCAGTTGGGCAAGAGGTATTACTCCTTAAATTGGCACCAAATAAAGAGTATAAAAAATCAAAAAATAGTATACACATTCTTGAGATTGAAATAAAACCCTATCCCAAATTTCATAAAGTAAACCCACATAGATCCTGAGATATGCAACAATAAAGTATCCACTTACCTTGTAGTTGCTGTCAGCAAATCGATATTCTCACAGCTCTCCATCTCGAGGCGTTGATATTGCAATTGCCTGGCACTCGAAGTGCTCAATCTGCCCCCCGAGCCACCGCCAATTGTCACCGAGTTCGATGAATGGCGTCGATACTCGGCAAAACTTTCACTCTTTCGAAGACCCGGAATTTTTCCGGAACTATTACGCCAGTATTTGATCATCCGGTGCAGGGCCTTGGGTGAATTAGCGGCAGAGGACGAGGCGAGCGATATTTCACTGCCACCCACAATTATCGGTTGGCCATGATCGACCAACGTCCTGTAGGAAGTCATATTTTAATTCTGAAAATATTTCAGTAATGAAAATATGATTTCTCTATTTAAATATCCGATTATTACTTACATTTATTTAAATTCGTTGAGGTTTTGAGTGAATTTTCAATAAGTTGTACTATGATAACGAGGGGATTTTTATAGGAATTTAATATGGGGGTAATTTTATTTAATTATAATATTATTATTCATGTTGTGTAACTTTCTTTTTTTTAACAGAATTTAATATAATATTTTCTCGTAAGACACTGATAAGACTTAAGATTCATAACCATTTTAATATTTGATGCTATTTTCTTATCACTTTAAGCACTTATACACTCATTTTAGAATTTCATGTTTACTAAGTCGTAAATTATTTTATATATTATTTCTTTCTCTTAAAATATGAATATTATTTATTTTTTTATCTTGTTTTTATTTTTTATTCGTAACTTTAAGTTCGTTTATTGTAGAAAAACAGATCGTTTTGTCTTCGTTTTGACGTCGCGTCGCTTCGCCTCCGATTTTCCGACTGACCAGCAACAAAGAATCGGAACAGAGCCCCCAGTACCCACAGCCCACAACTCAGAAGTCAGAACCGAGCTCTACAGAATCGAGCATTGAATAAATATTATCTGGAGCATTCCCCTCGCTCTTCTTTTTTTTTGCTCTCCATCATTAAAATTTCGCTTCCCTTTGTTTTTATTACTTTGCACGTTTTATGGCAATATTTTTTATTCTGAAATTACTTATATTTCTTGCAATTGCATTATTTTAATTATAATGAGTAGCTTCAAAATTTTGGGGTATATTTGTTGTGTTTAATCAAAATGAAAAGCTATAGAAAATAGTTTTAAACATTACTTAGGATTTACTATATTAAAATTTCTTAATCCCCAAATTATTAAATAGTAAATTGAACTTAAAATATAGTTTTATGTTTTATTATTTAAATTGTTATTAGACTCAGGGTATTATTTAAGTTTATAAACTCAACAACCTTCTTGCTTGCTTTGTTTTGCATTTCAGTTTTTCTTTTTTTCCGGTGATAAACAACTGAGCTATAATTCCGCCAACTCAGCTCTTTTCTATTTTATTGCTGTCGATATACAAATTAAGCGTTAACCGTACACATACAGTCATTTTTATGTATTTTATCGCTATCTTAGGCTCTCTTTTAAGTCGCCCCTTTGACACGTCCCTTGAATAGGATCAATTGTCTAGTTTAGTGCGTAAATCAATCACCACGACAAGTTTAGATACTCAATTAAACAATCCATCAATCTTTTCCCTTATCAACTTTACTCCCAGGTGCGGGAGCAAATTAAATGCTTCTTTTAAGAACAGATTTTATGGTGATTTTCCTATTCATTCTACACTTTGGGGCAAGTTGTGGAGGGAGGAAAACTCGGGTTTTTAAATGCATCGATGAGTCAAGCTGGGTTACGATTCCACGGGTCACAGCCCCAGAACTTTAATGGCTCTTAAAAAATCGGGATGATAAGAAAACAGACTTGAGGGCGTCGCAATATGCCGGGAAAGCGACGAGTGGAATGTAAACTGATAGAGGACTGTGGGGAAAAGCGGGTCCGACAACAGCATTTAGCTGCTGCAATCGAGTTATCGGGTAATCGAATATCCAGCTAATCAGATAAGTCATAACATGCAAAACAAATCGCACGATAAGCGAGATGGAAAGCAAGAAAGCAACAAAGTTATAATCCGATAACTAACTTAGTTGACTTTCTGGATACCCTAGGTTTGGATTTTGAGTTTTATATAATGGATTTATTAATTAAAAGCTTATTTTTTAAATTTAAAAATAGTATGAAACACTTGTTATTGAAGTTTAATTAAGTAAAAGTTTTTTAACCTATGAAGGTTAAAATATCATCAGTATCAAGATTATTAGTATTCTAGTTGTAATTTTAATTTAATTGATCAGTTGTTTTGTTTGCACAAATTAAAATATATTTTTTTTAATTCTAGTATTTTTATATATTTTTGTTATATTTTTTGTAGCGTATTTAATGCACTTGCATATAAAATGAAATCGAAAACGCAAATCGAAATCGAATTCGCAGTTGCTACTGTAACGGTTTTCCACGCCACGCGAAAGCCGAGTAAGATTTATCATGACATTTCCTTGATGACGATACTGAAGCTCTCTCCCACGCCCTTCCCCGCCTTGCAGCCCCTCAAACTGTATGTGTGCGTTGTCAAAATTACATTAAAGCGGAAATCGCCTGCTACGCTTCAGTGCCAATCGACCGAAGACAGCCAACTGACCATAGAGATGGAGGGAAAAAAAAACCTCAAAGTGCACTAGCTGCAGTCTCAGATGACTACACTGACAGAAATTAAAGTATTATTTGGAAAAAAAATGTTGTCTAAAAATTAAAATAAGGTTATATTATTGAGTTAGTGAAATGTGTATAATATTTACCAAAGAAAGTAATATAGAATTTCTTCCTTAAGTCAGAATTTCCTATTTAAAAATTATATTAATTTATTTTAATAGTATTTCGAGCGGCTTTTATAATTATAAATAACAATATAAATACTGATCAAAACTTAATTTGTACAAACTTTCAAAGATCAACTTCTAATTTACCTTATTTTAAGATTGATTTTAAAGATCACCTCCCATATATGATCTTATTTGTTTACCGTGTAAAGAGGGAAGAGGGTGTGCTAAGCTCGCAACACCCGCGACACTCGACGACATAAATCAGGCTCAGTTTGGGGGCGACTGTAAGGCGAGACACTAGCCTTTCGGCTTGGCGTTTGTTTTTTTGAGGGGTTTGAGGCGAACATGTCCGAACTGTCCACTACTCTTTCCCCCTTTACCCCTTTGGCGAAAATGTGCGTAGCTGAGAGAAACGTAACACAGGCAGTAGGCGCAGCACGCAAGACACTCGTTTACACTGAAGGAAAAGTGGAGGAAGTCCTTATAAATAAGTATATATTTCGTTTTCATTGTTACTAAGCTTCTAGTTATTTTAAAACAGAAAAAATAGTTATATAAAAATATACAAAATATAAGAAATTATATTATAATTGTATAAAAACATAAATATTTCACCATAGTTATTTATTTATTCATTCATTCATTTGTACATTTGTTATTTAGTTATTTTAATGATGAACTTTAAATTGTTAAACGATTTTTTTCACTGCTCTTGTATTTCAAAGTTGAAGTTAAAATTGGAGAAGGAGTCTGAGACTGATCCGAAGACTGGACCAAGCGAACATATTTCATTCCATGGACATGAGACACGAGACTGCGGCCTTAATTGACATGTGTTCATTAGAAGCAACTGAAGGAGCGGGCTTGGAAAGGGTATCGAGAGGAAACTATAGTATTTGTTGAGGCCTGAGCTGTGAAAAGCGTAATCCAACAAGATACAACTAAACTCTTCTCCTTACCTTAAATTATGTCAGTGGCTTATGTCTTTACCGATTTTTTGAACCTAAGACTTTTCTTAATTATTTAAATTACATCTAAGTATGATTTTCCAGGCCAAGTCACAGATCCAAATCAAAACCAACAACAATTGAGTGCAATTTATTTGTTAAATACTGTAATTATACAATACATAATATCACACAGACTTTTCACCTCTCAAAAGTGAAAAGATATTAGGGTAAGGATAACATTAATTAAGAAATTTTACTTATCAACGCCAAGAGTTATCGGGAAACTCTTCCCTTGGATCCTCTCCTAGTGCCATGTGCTAATAGTTCCCACTCTTTTACCAGATGTTCTACTTAATCCTAGCTTATCCTACATTCGACCTCCCTGCTAATTGGCCTTCGACAACGTCCAACCGAATGACGTCCGAGAAGAGGGACAACCACAGCTGTTTGACCTTTCGACCCTTTTGGGTTGGGAGTGTAGGGAAGAAAGCGGAGTAAGACAACGACTCCGATAAAAGTTATAGGCGGCCATAAATTAAAATGCAAATTAAAGGCCACCAGACGAAGAGACCAATGCCTAATAGTGCCGAAAATAGGTTGTGAGGTTCGAGAGGAGGGCAATAATTATTGCTCTGTACTGCCTCTTTTTTTTTTTTTTGATGGCCCTAATTATGGCCAATATTTGAGCAATAAAAAAATAAGACGTTGAGTCAGCCAAGGGAAAATGGTCTAGGAAAAGTTGCAAAGAGCAACGTCATCATTTTTGAAGAGCAAAAAAAAGTTTTAATTAAAAAAATTGTAAACTTTGATGTGACGCAAGAAATGCGGAAAAACTAAGTGAAAATGCCGCAATTTTTTTGCTGGACATGCGACAAATAAGACACGTCTGTCAGTTGGATTTTATTCTCCTTTCCTTCTCTCCCTTCCTGGCAATCCTGTATCTTTCGTTGTATTGCTTTCCTTCGTGAAATCTAAAATCAGCTTAAATTTAATTTTTGCGCTGTCCTTTTCCGATTCCTGTGAGAAGGAGAAATGGTAGAAGGACACCGGAAGTAAAGCCAGGAGCTGTTTGCTTTAGTCCTTGGCTTAACGCAAGCGCTTATAACTGCCCCAAGCTATGAAAACTTTGCTTAGCAAACTCTTTGCTCGGCTTTTGCTGAGGAATTCCAGGAGCAAGTTGGACTTGGGAAGGGGAACACAGGGTGCTCTCTATATTAAATTAAAAAAATATCCTTTAAAAAAACTACAAAATGTATAATTTTAATAATCAAATTTAAGAGTTTTAAATGTATATTTTTGTTCTTATATTTTCCGTATTAATTTCTTCCTTGAGTTGTATTCATTCTTGAACATAAACCAGAATATCCTTATTGTCCCTACTTCATTCTCCCTTCGAAAACGCAAATATTCTTGTGGGCTTCGCTTTATGTTTTTCCCTTCGAGCTGCTTGTGTTTCTGACCCCCAAACCTAGCTCCTATCTTGGCTTTATGTATCTGCAGGTGAAAAAGGTGAACTTGATGGAGGAAAGATGATGCCTTGTCGATTATTCAAAGTTTGCGATAAACCAATAAAGGGAAAGCAAAACTTTGCCGCCCTAATAATTCATGAGTGGCACAATAATTCGTAGGAGATGTTCAGAAATTCGAGGCGTTTCTAGGCAGTTAACAAATTGCTTGGCTAAGCGATTTGCTTACAAGTGCGCAACTAATTAAGAATGTGGAGGAGGGACACATGAGCTGCGCTGCGCTGACGCAAGGACACTCCTCACCCACACAGGCACACACACGTGCCACAAGTGGCCCGGCTAGAAGGAGCAGCCTCGAGGATTAATGAGCTACCACTTGAAGCACTTTCAACGCCAAAACAAAACACAAAAAAATAGAAATGAAAATAAAAATGTAAAGGAAACTACGGAATGCGAGACAAATGTGGCAACAACTTAATTTCAACATGAAGAAATTAAGGAAATGCACTCGAGTTGTGGGTGAAATAATTAACAAACTGCCGACATCAAGGAAGAGCAGCAGCTGTGTGTTCCGGCAAAGTGCATTTAAATTTACAAATAATAAAAAATTGTCAAACGCCTGCCCAACGCCTACGATATCCTTATCGCTGCATCGTCGCAAATGTTGCGTAACTAAGTGCGGCGGCCTTAAGGGCACACTTTCACCCCCTGCCTTCGGTGATCCTTAGTCCTTTCTACCTGCCCTCGCGGTGAGTTTTCCAAATTTGTTGCATCGCCAGGATGAACCTATCTTATCCTTAATTGAGTTGTCGGCACGCACGAAAATTTACAAAAAGAACAAAATAAAAAAGACGGTTCTTCCCAACACACCTTTTGACACTTTAGCCTGAGCATTTGAATAGAGATCGGGGGACACGTGGTGTCCTGCCACTTGAAGCGTGTCAGGAAGCCAAGGATATTGAGTTGTGATGGGTTGATAGCTTAATTGCGGGGAAGGAATATTAAATTCTAAGAAATAGAATGGTTTTTAAGAAGTAAAAGTAATAAAGTATAAAATATATATATATAAAGTATCATTGCAAGAAATTTAAAATTAAATAAAAATAAGATCTTAAATATATAAATAATAACGTGATCACTAGATGCGCCACATTTCCCGCAAATATTGCAACTTTAAGTAATTAAAGTTCACTTTTTACTGACATTTTCTGATATTTTTTTGTCACCCTTAACCTTTAAGTTACCGCTGTAAACTTCAGAATGTCCAGATTGTTGACTGCGAATTATTCTCAAGCAATTAATCGATTAGGACGCCTTCCAACGTAATCCGCGACCTTGGCCGTCTGCTGACAGTTCCCATTCATAGCTTGTCAATTTGAAAACTCATTGAAAATCAATACGAAAATACAACAAACTTGCAAAGTAATAGTGGAGAAAAAAACCAGACTAATGCATTGACTGGACCTGAATACCTTGACCATGGCGGGAGAGGGGATGTGAAATACCCAAGGGGGACATCAATTATTTGCGCACAATTTGCACACGAAATGACGGCAATTAGCTGTGAGACACCTGCCAAATGGGAGCATACCTGAATGGGGGGAATTCCGCTTTTCACGGAATAAATTCAGAAGATGGCAAGGGAACTGGGGGGAAAAACTAGAGCACAGCCGAATAGTTGACCCCGTTCGAAAAATAGCTGGGACCGAACGAGGAAGTCAAGTTTCCTGGCCATTGTCACGTGCTGAACTCGTTTCTGAAAGGGGTTAAAATGGACTTAAAGGAGGGGGTTATAAAGTCCCGAAATGGGTTAAAGGATCATAAAACTATGAGTTCAAGTTGGTAACTTTAATGCCAAACAATAAAGGAAGCTTTAAATTTGTAGTTTGCCATTTTAATTCATCGCCAACATGTCTTCAGAGCGAATTCCCTTAACCCAATAAAGTGAATAACAATTGAATTCACGGCGTAACTTTTTCCTCAGCCTGCTAAAAGTCAAATGTTGCTAATAAAATAAAAAGAAAAACAAATTCCTGTCCAATTGTTACACAAAAGTTTCATCTTATTAATACTTCATCGAGTGAATTGTGTCACCTCAAACCCACCCAGTCCGACATACTGTTCCTCAGAACAACTTGTTTACAAGACAAAGTTCTCGAGACGAACTGAATTCTGCGTCGAAGGAAAACAATTCAATTTTCCGTGGAAAAACCAGAGCACATACATCCATACATCTGCGAATGTCTTCGTCGTGGAATGGCATGCGTGGGCGACGGATGGGGTGACCCAAATCCGCAGCGAGCGGAAATGGAGAATATCAAATAAAAATGCAAAAGAATAAAACTAGGAGCAGCCATAAAAGTCCAGCTATTACAGTGTGAAAGGAGAGTACACAGAGGAATATTTTTTAGTGGATATTTTAATGTAAAAATAGAAGATTTTGCTGTATTTTAGATATATGTATTAATATTACACTTATTAATGAGTAATTATGGGGATTTTTAAGATATATATATTCATAATCTTAGCTTATTTAAGGAATGATTTTGTGGATGAAATCAATTTCAAAATATTTACAGTAAATAAGAAAATTTACAGGATCTTAAAAGGTATTGGAGTTAATAAAAATAGGTAATAACCTTGATTTATTATATTTTAAAATGGTTTTTTATATTTTCAATGCTTTATAAAAATAATAACAATACTTTGCCTTATAAAAAAAATTTTAGGCAATCATTTCAATATATAAATATTTAATAATATCTTTATACAGTAAAACAACTTCTAGCTATCTTTAAGAGCTATTTATCCTTCGAGCAACCCTGTAAAACTATTAAAAATAAGTAAAATATTATATTTTCTATAAGAAAACTTGCTCTTATTTATCCAAACACATTCATTCTATTAATTATTATTATTAAAAAAATAAGTACAATTTTATATTTTCTATAAGAAAACTTTCTCTTACATATCCAAACACATTCATTCCATATTTTTCTCAGTTAAGATATTCCTCGATGCTCCAAATCAGTTGAACAAATAGAACCAGTTCTTAGGGGTCGCTGAGTGAGGAAAAGTCGGATGCTTGGGGTTCAAATGGGGACAGAAAAGTGTCCCTGCCCGACTGTCTGGCCGGGATTCATAAATAAAACAAAGTGGCGCCAGCGCGCGACAAAATGACGCGTCGCCTCAATATCTGTAGCGGGTGCGTTTTTCCTCCTTGGGTTTTTCTCATCTTTTCCCGGGTTTCCCTGCCATCCTAAGCTTTCCCCCTTTCCCTTCCCCCCATTGATATTCATTGGCTTCACTTGCCAGGGAATCGCTCTCGCAGTTTTCCCTTTTTTCCTTTTGCTGACCCAACTCCGCCGAATATCGATTTTCTTGGCTGAAACATTTGTCTGGCTTTTAGTTCGCGGCTAGAAAGAGCAACTAGTTGCGGGTTTTCCACCACTCCCCCCCTCCCAACTCTCTACTTTTGTTATTGTTATTTTCCTAGCTCTGCAAGTGCAGCGAAGAACAATTCTGGGGAAAACTGCGGAAAGCGTATTGATTGTTTCCTCTATAAGAGCATGTCGCGTACAAAAAGGAAACGAGACTTTTCAGTTTTTGTTGAGGGAAATTTGCCTTAGTTGAGCACTTGATGGGGGCCATAATTTAAGGAAAACTTTTGCCAAAACAACTCAATTTGTGTCGAGTTTTTACGAGGCTTTAAAATAAGAAGAAATAAACAGGAGTTCGACCAGAGAGGTTTTGGAAAAGTTATAAAGTTTAAGTGTGGTCGAGTTGTACTTTGAGTTTGTTAATGTCTTTAATTAAATTTTTATTATAATATACTCTTAAACTGGCTGCATTTATTTGAATCAAAAATGTCGTGCTGTTATTAAATTTATGAATAATAATTTTATTAAAAATGAATTGATAGGAAATCTGAATAAATGTGTGCAGTAAGACGTATTTTGTTTTGTTGGTATTTTGAAACTATTATATGTTAAAGAATTGAAATAATTTAAATTTAAAGAGATTATTTCTATTTTAAAGTAAGTAAATTTATAGTTTTATATATTTCTCACTGTCTACTTACATTCCTAGTAACAGAATTTAGGCCATATAAACAAATAAATAAAATAATGCAAACCAATGTCTTCAATACGTATTTAGGTCACAATAAATATTATAAAACCTTAAAAATTGATACAAAAATAAAGTATTATATTTTTTAAATCATTTTATATTGCTTAACATATTATTTTTCAGTGTTATTTACTCCCTGCCACATATGTTAATACCCCACACTGTTATTTCCAAGCATGCAATTTGGCAAACATTGCGAGGGAAAGCAAAGTATTAGCCCATCAAAAATGTTTCCCTCGCCCTCCAATTGCACTCCCCTTCCCCCAACAATATGCAAATTGCAATTTAAAAAGAGGACAAAAATCGATCGGCGAGTGCAATTTATGAGGGAAATGTCCTTGAAGCCATTTAGGAATCGAATTATGCATGCCCACTCGTTAAAGTGACAAACATCAAGCCGCGCTCTCTGATCGGATCGGCAAATTCGCTTTTTGCCATTAAAATTTATGGGCCTCGGGGAGCTGGGCGCAAAAAATACGAGTATATTTGCAATAAAGGGGCTGAAGGCCGAAAATGTGTGCCAAAGTGCAGAAATGTGCAGGAATTAACGGGGGAAGGAAAGAGCATCATCCCGATGGGGTGACTGCACCTCGGGGGGTGGCATGCAAATTTCTCTGTTGCCCCTCTGATGAGGTAATTAAATCGTACGAAACGAACGCACCACGTTTTTGTCGCATTTTTTTGTGTGTCATTTCCTTTTTATATACTCTACTTGAGGGTTGATTAGTTATTAGGGAAAATGGGACTTTTTTCTATTGTTTTTTTTTTAAACAAAATTATGATTCAATTGGAAGCTACCGTTGTCACTATAGACTAGGTTTTAGTCAATTATTTCCTTTTTTCAAGGCATTAAAAAGAATATTAAAATAAATAAATATATTTTAAAATATAATTTAATTGACCATTTTGTTTGAATATAATAATTAAAAATATATATTCTCTATTCTTTATTTAAAAAAATAAAACTATTTCAAGTTAAACAAAAAGTAATATTACAAAATTAGAAACATATTCATAACCTCCGAAAATATAATTTTTGGTTACGTTTTATAAGGTTTTAAATTATTATTATTATTATTATAATTAAAACTTTCTTAAAATATATCAAGTTATAATACGTAAGCCTTATTTTCAAATTAAATCTTTCAAAAATAAACTAATAATGACATAAATTCTATATAAACATTTTTAAAGTCTCTGAAAGTATGATATTTTGTATAAGGGTATACAAAATTCGTCTTAATTTCCATAGCTTCCATTTTTTCGAAAATTTTTTGTTGCTGGCTTGCTAATAGGCAAATCGTGTTCGATTAATGCCAAACGATTTCCGATCGCGGAGTGGTGGGCACTGGAAATGGAAATGAAAAAGCGGAGTGGGTCGAATGCTTCCTTGTTGCACTTAAGTAGCTGCCGCAAATTGATTTCACGCTGTTTCAGTGCTCCACTTTGGAAATAAAAAATATATATAAAAAAATAACCAGGACAAAGTCCTAAGTCCGAAGCAAGAATCCAGGACAGAACAATGCAGCACCACAGGAGGAAAGTGCAAGAAAAACAAGGGGGAAACTTTCCTCCTTTTCTTCCTTTCGTTGCTATTTGTTTTTTTTCTGTTATATGTTTGTTTGCTTAGCTTTTCTTAAGAATACAAAAAAAAATAAAATATATTTTCCCTTTCATTCATTGTCTGGCCGAGACAGAGAGAATGTGTGTTTGCAACCCTTTCGCCGGGAAGCTGGGAAAAACTCCGCTGAGCCGGCAGCCAAAATCCCTTTGTCCAGGGAAAACTGCAACGAACAAGAAGGAAAATGAAAGGAAATAGCCAAGGAATACTTTTGTGGGAATTCGCACAATTAGGGCAAGGCGAGTGGTCCTATTTTATACTCCTCGGGGGGAACCTGAAAGAAAGAGGAAATGATGAGATACTTGAGGTTTTCTTTTCTTATTTTTTTTAAAAAGTAAGGGAATAGAAGTCAATGATTTTGTGGGATACTTAATGAGGTTTAAGGGATAGGCTGGAATTTTTGACAGCTCAAGATGCTTGAAATTTGGCAATTTTCAAATATATCTAAATTTGTTATTAAATGAAGTCAAAGTTGAACATTCATGCAAAAAGAATTTTGATTGGGTTCTTGGAAATTAATATTTAAGGGTTAAAGTTTTTATGATTTAAAATATTTTGTAGCATTTAAAAGATATTTTCAAGGCATAAACTGGAGTTTAAACTATTTCTTTATCATTGTAGGCCAAATTCGTATAACCTGCTCTACACAATTGGCAAATTCCAACTGCCACATCCCAAAACCCATTTCAGCCATCTTTAACAGACGATCAATCAATCACGATTGGATCTGCGGCAGCCGGTGGCAAGCATTTAAATGCAATCCGAGACGCTAATCGCAGCTGCAAATCAAGTGGCGATCAACTCGAGACGAGATATGCAAATACAAGTATCTTGCAGATACTCGAAGCGAGGCTGCGATCTTTTCGCAGAGTTTGCCAGAGACCTCTGGCGTTGATGGTCACATGTTAATTAGAGAAAATGCAGACTCAGACGGAGACAGTTCCAGCGATTGATTGATTGTGTCTGCAAACCCTTTCTAATAGTAAGTGTCGCCAATATTTCATTACTTAGAACCTGTTACACTTGTTAATAAATTTGATTTGGATTTTTGTAAGAGATGACAAGACTGTTGGTTTTTAAGAGAGATATTTATTTAAGTATAATTTAAAATATAAGAAATGTAGGTAAATATAGGTAGTTTATAAAGTAAAATAGGCATCATATTATCAATTTGTGTTATTTAGTTTATACTTTAACCTCTACCAAATTATAACCAATTAGCTGTCATGCTCTTAAAAGGATATTGCATATAGAAATGTTAGCTTTAACTATTTTTTTAGCTTAAATTATATATATTTATATACCTTTTTCTCCACGCTGCCATCGCTGAGACCCCAGCAACTTCCAGACTCTCAGAAATACGCGTAGAACGAGTAGCCCAGACGACGCCCACCATTAAATTAGAATCAGCGCCGCCGCCGCATCGATGCCAGTTCAGGAATCGCCCCCAACAACAAGCCGGTGGCCACTGTGAAATTTATGCGACCAGTTCCAGTTTCGATATCGAGAGTCTCGGGCCTAATCGACTGCCAATTAGAGGTAATCAGCAATCAATGTCTGGCGTATTTGGTCAGCTGCAATAAAGATTTCCATTTCAGAGCAGATCTGCGATCTGCAGATCTCTCTCCGTGGCAACCTCCCTCGCCTTGCCTTTGTTCCGGACGCCTTTTGTGTGTGAACGGACCGGAAATGCAAACAGCAAAAGTCGGAGACCCTGACATCGATATGAGGTAATAAAAGGGTTTTAAACAAAAACAAAAGCCTCACTACATCACAAAATCCAACAATCCCAAAAAAAAAAAAAAAACCTGAAGCCATTCCAAACCCAATGATTCCCCTCCCTCCTCCAGTGAAGTGCAAATATTTTTTAAAAAATATTTCAAAAGTCGCGTGCGCTTGTTTTAATGCATTTTTGCACACTTGACTGACTGACTGGCTGGCTGGCTCACCCCAAAAAGCAAAGGGTTACGCATTGGGTTAGTCCCGAACCGGATCGGGGTTTTAGGGGTTGTGCTATCCTCCGCTGCCTGCCTTTTGATTTATTTTTAATGGGCCTCTCATATTTTTGCACAGTCCCATAAACTAGCTGGCAATATTGATTTTGCTCTCGACCTGATCTATATTTTATGAGCTGACAATTGGACAAATCGTGGGTTGGCCGGAATCAGGGGCAAAAAAAGGGTTAGGGGTGATTCTAAACTATATGAACTGGTATGTCGGAGAACCTTTTGTGAGTGACTATTATTATTTTAAAAAGTACAAAAGGTATTGTACGGATTTTAAACTAAACCTAATTAAATTTAATATAAGCAAATGTTTAAGGTATTTTTTAAATATTAATTTTCCCAGTTCTTATAACCAAAAATATCACCTAAAACGAGTTTGAAGTACAACCAAGTTCGATCTATTTTATATCCCTATAAATGTCCTTAAAACCCACCCCGATCTTCAACTCAAACCCAACATGTTAAAAGCATTATCCCGTCAAACCTCAACCAAACCCATAAAACCTCATCAAACATGTTGGCCCTTACCCTGAAATATTTCAAGGGTTGTTTGTTTTTTGGTAAGATGCTAAACGAACCGCAAGAATTCCTTTAAAAAACTAACTAGTTTTTCTTTTTTTTTTACTGAGACGAACAATTAGGAAAACCAACAACTGACAGCTTCCATTGAGCTTCTGTTACAGACTCTTTCTTTGTGTTTATTTATGCATTTTCCTTTCACTTGATTTCATTTTGCGGCTAAGGTCGAGGGAAAAATCTGTTTGCCAGACATTTGCATTTTCTTCACCCCTCGAGCAGCAATTTGCTGACCCATTTTCCTAATAATTTTCTTAAGTTTCCCCAGGTTGCGGCATTCAACTGGAAACACTTCAACTTCAAATTGAGTTTCAACTTCTTTCGATTCCTTCCAACTGAGTTGGCCTGACCCAAAGTGAACCTTGGGACAATCCCATCACAGTTAGGGCATTGACTTGTACTTATACTTTTTTATTTAAAAAAATAATGCAAATTAGGCTTTCTTTTACACATGGCCGGGCTCAAGTGTCTGATTGATATTTTCGAATAATTTCCAGATATTATCTGTAGGTTTTCGGTGCTCGAATTCTGGCTGGGTTTTATCTGTTCAATTGAATCTCGGTTGAGGCTTACATTTATCCCTCTCCGTCACTCTGACAGGTCGAACGAATTACCTTTTTTCTCCTGCCCACATTTTGCATATATTTTGAAATAGAATTTTTGAAAAAGAACAAAGATGATGTGTACAGCTTCTGGTAATGCTCGCAGTGTGTCTAATTGCGTAGATTGTGTGTGAGTGGAGTGTACAATGGGATTGATGGACTCGCGTCAGAGTCTGTCCATTCATTATGATCCTGCTTTTCGGGGTTGCTCCTGCTGCTGGTCTCTGCTCGATTTAATTAAATTTTCTGCGCCTGCGCGCAATTTTTTACTCATTTGCCTTTTGTTAGGGAGCTCGGGTTCAGTTTGTTCTCTACTGGCGACCCACACGCCTTTTTGTACTCAATAGAGGCTCGTTTTTATGTGGTTGAGGCTGACCAGGTTGACCGCTCTTTGGACACGCCTACTTGGTAGTTGGAATTGAATTTTGGTGAAACCAAATACCTTTCAGGAGGTTTTATTTCATTTGAATAAATTTTACTATAATTTATTGTTTAAAGAACAGTTTTATCTCATAAAAAAATTAATCAAAAGTATTTTTCTGAGCTAGAAAGAAATGTATTGAATTTATTTAACCCAAAATTAATTCTACAAAAAATATTTACTGATATTTCATGTGATTTTTATACTTTAAAGAACTTTAAGAATTATGTAAATCATAGTAAAATTTATTAGTTTATTCTTTTAAAGTTTTATAAATATATTTTCTCTACATTTTCTTTATAATCCCTCACTGATCTCAATCTTTTTTGTTCCAGCATTCATCTGATCAGTCACAGATAAATCCAAATTTTTCCAGTTGAACTCATTTTGTCAGCTCGGCTTCTGGGTCTTCTTACCTTTCGACATTCACTTAATCAAATTTCGGAATCAATAATTAATCAACTGATGGCAAAAGGCCCAGGAAATCATTTGTCGCTGGAAAAATCATTAACATGCGTCCCTACAAATTCCACTCACACCCCCTGACTATGCAAATTTTTTTTTGCTGCCGTGTAAAGTTACACAAACAGATAGAGAGGGAGGGCGAGACGAGGCTTCTGAAAATGTATCCAGAAAGGATAATATTCGTACAACATAATCAGAGGCTGAGCGAGGTTTTTGGCCCTGGCATTTGCATATATTACAACTTATGCTGGTCCTTTGATGTTTGATGAAATTAGCGAAGGCTCTCTGGCTCAGAAGCAGCCCGAAATCTGCTCCAATCCCCGACGTATTAAATTTATTATAATGATGTCAATGCAGGAAGGCCACTTGCCCTTGTCTGACATTATTTTTTCTGCTTCCCTTTATCCCATCTTATTTGTATTTATATTTATTTTGATTTTTATTTGTTTTCGTCGGCAGCTTATTAAACCATAAATAAGCAGGTTAGCATAGCAGGATGTTCGCCGCTGCTGCTGTGCGGAAATTATGAAAATACCCAAATTGCCCACATCCTGGCCAAGGAGTTTTCGAGTTTTCCTTTTAGGCCGCCCGGCTACCTGTCTTCTGCAGACCCTTCCTTTCCCTTGTTCATCGGCATTTTCTTGGGAAGTCTTTCTCCGTTTCTGGGCAGCCATTTCCGTGGCATACTTTGCGGCTGCTGCGGCTTTGAGTGCCTGCCTGTGTGCCGGGTAATTTATCATGCGAGCATAAGCAAATTATGGCCCAAACAAAGCGAGCCTGAAAGGTTTTCATAAATTTAAGGCCACTGAAAGCCTTTCAACAGACAGACTCCTGTCCTCACACTCACATTCACTCACACTCACACTCGTTAGCCACTTTTCGGCGAGGCCGCTAATGAAACTGGCAAAGTTTCTGCGGGCCAAAACGCAAACGCGAACGCAAACCCAAACGCATCGCAAATTGGCAACATCAATTAGAGGGGCTGAAAGTGGGGGGGTGGGGTGAAAACATATGCAAACTAGTTACCCGGTTAGTTGGTTTAGTTGGTTTCAGTTTCGGTTTTAGTAGTAGACTTTCGCAGGCGCCGAAAATTTCGCTCAAAGTCAATTAAAAGTTTTTGGTCAAGTGGCAGACGCCTGACAACTGCCGTGAATTTGGATGTAACTAGAAAAGGTATCTGTGAGATATAACTCTCAAATATAACTCTCAAATTAGTATATAATCTTGGAGCGATAGATTAAACAAAAAAGTATTTACATATATTTAAAAAAGGAATTGTAATCCATTTTTATATATTTCCAGAGGAAAATGTAATCCAATTTTATATTTTTTTTTAGAAGTAATCTTTTTGAAAGCAATAATCAAAAATTTGAAAATAAATAAGTAGAAATAAACGTTTTTTTTTTAAAGACATCACACAAGTATTTGTTAACATATTAAGTTAGATACTTAAAAAAGTAAATCGATTCCAATTTTATATTTCATTAGTATTATATTTCAAATTATACTAAAAGTAATCCCTTTGAAAACAATGATTCAAATTTGAAAATAAATAAATTAAAAAAAAAAATGCTTCTTTGTAAAATATTACATAAGGATTTGTTAGAATATTTAGTTGGTTTATTTTTATATAATATGTAAATATATCGTAAGTTTATTGGTAACATTTCCTAAAAAAAAGGTTTCGAATAATGATAAGTATATTTAGACCTTCAGGAATAAATTTCTATGAAATGAAGTTTAGTATGGATTTAATTCTATTCCTAAATATTGTTTATTCACTTATAAAAATTATATTATATTATTCATATTAAAGTTATTTAAGCAAAACATATATTACTACATAAATCCAACCCTAAGCATAGTTTTAACTTAACCTTTTTGTAAACATATCCTTTTGCCTGCTTGTGCAACTGTACCCATAAAAAGCATAGAAAACTTCGCGGCCAAAGTGACTGGAGGGGATGAAACTCAGGCCCCAATTAATTTTATCACATGCATTCGATCAAATTCAATTAAAAGTTAAACGCCAAAGCGCGTACGTGAGCCATTACTCAAACCCGCAGGCGGGCTGAAGGGTCCTTTGCAAGTTGAGCCTTTTTTGCAGCCGCAGTTATCATTGGACCAACAGGTGGCAGTAAGGGTGCTCACAGCGCCCCCACAAATGACCCCATCAATAAAAGGCTAAAAGGCTTCAGAGCCACCCATTGAGCCACCCGAAAGCATTTCCCCCTGAGAGCCAGCCAATTTGCCGGGACTTTGTGTCCTTCTGTCTGTCAGCCACTTTTAAAAAGTGGCCATGTTTCAAAAGTTATCGAATGTTGGGGTGGGACCGGGTTCTCTTTTTATTTTTTTTGTTAGACAGATGGGCTTGCCCTCTCACTCTGTGATAGGTGGATCCAAACTTTTGTGTGCCACATTCCAACTTGTCCGTAATTCAATCAGTGATGGAGGCATTCCCACACGTGAGCTGTTTACGGAATGTTTGAAGAGCTCTCGCTCTGGTTTAGTCGATTAGATGCGTTTAGTGATGACAGTGTGAGGAATATAGAACGTTTTTATATATATTTTCTATATATTTAAAACTATAAGAAACTCTAAAATCAATTGATGTGAATTCCGTGGTTAAAAGTTGTTAAAGAGTGTAGATCCGGCTCGAAGAACCAAACAAATTATTTACTTTTAATTTACACAACTTTCCATAATATTCAAAAAACAAATAGATTTAAACTTATTCTGTTCCTCAAAACCCTTTTTTTTATATTTTAACCCTCCTAAACCTTTGTAACTCACGCTGTCATCCCTTGGCCACCTATCCACAGAGACTCGTCCGCAAAATTGGCTTCTGCAAACTCGAGGGACTGCTGGAACCACCGCATCATCTACTCAGCAGGAGCCATCAGCACAAATGCGACCACATTAAGGTGCGAATAGAGCCAATAAGAGTCAGAAGAGGTGAGACCCAAGACAGAAATGTAGGAGCTGACATCCCCCAGGACATATTCTCACCTCGCAGGACAGGACAGGAGGACATCTGCTCAATAATGCACTAATACTCGTCGCTTGTCCAGAGGTGTTGAACTGGGTCAGATTAAAGTCGAACATAAATCATTTTTGGCAAACGCAACCACCTGACAGACAGGGCACTGAATAATCACTGCGAAATGCGTTGGCAATTACATAATTCCCGGAGATTCCAGACGATATCGGTGAGTGAGTTAGCGCCTACCGGGGATGGGTTGAGGCTCATTTATCATGCTAATACCTTTTGGTCAGCGCCAGTTCGGCGTCCACATGTCCGTGTGCCGTTTGCCATCATTAATTATCAGCACACGGCGGCGTCTCTACCCTCCTGTCACCTGGACTTCTCCTCCTCCTCCTCATCCTCCTCCTGTTGACACAACAACTTAAACATTTGCGCAAACAGGGAGTCCAGTCTGATGTCCAGCCTATAATCCCCTGGACTCTTGGTAAAATCACGCTGAAATTAATCATTTGGCTAAAAAAATAAAGGAACAAAGTGCCAGCATTTAATTTTGCAAGAGATGAACCCGAAAAGGTGGCGGTAACAAATTATGTACACCGGGAAAAAATAAGAGGTATAGGATTGTAAAATAAATTCCAAAATAATTTTAGTGCTAGAAATACTTTATAATTTCGATTAAATAAATAATACATAATATAAAAATAAGCTTATGATATTTATATACAACTCGAAATACTTCAAACTTCATATCTTTTAAAATTCTGGAAAAATATTTATTATTAAGTTTCCATAAATTTCAAAATATATCTTTAATAAATTTTAAACTTTCTGTGGTTTTACCTCACAATTTTTTCCAACTCAATTTTCCCAATTTATTTCCAGTGCAAAATAAAAATTGTGAATTGTCACTTTGACAAATGACTTTCGCTGAACTAAATTTGCCTGCAATTTGCATTTAGGATAATCAATTCTCAGACATCCGATTTGCAGGATATTTTATCCGCCAAATGAAGCCAGGAGAGGGGTGAATATGTAAACAACCCTTTTGGATGCGTTATGAATACTTTTGTCACCTCTTTTGTCGCCTCCGAGTTTTTCGCACGTGGCTTGAGTTTTGCAAAAGTTTTACACACTTTCGTGTGGATATGTAAACGAATATTGTTCAACGGCACACACACAACACACAAAAGTTTGATTGATTTGGGTTCGTCCTTGTCCTCATCCCATTGATTGATTTGCCTTTGGATTAGTGTTCCACAAAAAAGAAAAAACTTTGTTATACGTTGATTGGTTATTTGATATTCATGACACTGCGGGAGGTGGGCCCAAAAATGAAATAAAATGAAAATAAAATTCAGAGCGACTCGAAGGTGCCAAGAAGCAAAAAAGAAGAAGCACGCCGATGACGATGTCGGAAATCGAGGAAACGGCGCGTGCCATTGGATTAATGTAATTACTCTTGTCGTAGGTTGTTAAGATGGATGATGGATAATGAGATGGATGAGTATCTCAACAGGCGGCGAAGGTAACCCGATGCCTGCGGAACTGGATGAAGTATAAAAGCCATCGGGGGTGGAATCCAAGAAATCCCCAGAAGAGTATGTCAAAGGGGGGACGATGGGATTTGTTGAGGTAGGTTTATAAAGAAGAAGTTGTATTAAAAGTTCAATAGAAAGAAATAATAATAAATGTATACAAATCAAAGGTATAAAAGTTATTAGTTGTAGCCAAGAATGTAAATATATTTTGTTAATATATTTGTTAACAAAACGTTATATTTGCCAGGTAATTAATATTTCTTTAGTAGGAAATTACAACTAAATATTTCATATAGAAAAACCTCTACTTTTGAAGGGCAAACAGAGAAAAATTTTAAAGGGAAAACCGTCCCGTCTGTTCCACATAAAAGCTTTTAAAAGATTGCATCGAGGTGACCCCAATTATATTACGATATAAACTCCTAATAACAACGCCGCCTATAATTGCCACGCTCCATTAGGTTTTGATAGATTCGTGTGAATATTTTTTATCCAATGAAATCTGCACGCCTCGAGGAAAACTAATAAAAAAAAAACAAAACTGAATAAAGATCGACTCACGCGATTGTCATCTAAACACAATCACCCACAAATAACCGTCATTAAATGCAGCCACAAAACACACACATGGCTCACACACAAACTCACGAATCAAAGCCAATTCACAAAACGAAACCATCAATTACAATAATAGCAACAACGGCCACAACAACAACAACAACAACAACAATACCATTATTAACGAAAAATGTAACAACAACAAGAAATCCAGAGCACGCGGAAGTGTTTACAAAATGTCAAAGCGAATACAAAAAAAATCAAGAAAAGGTGAAGAAAGGGGACAGAAAGGGGAAGAAAGCGGTAGTAAGAGGTAGAAAGACTGGCGCCCTTCTCCTCAGAGTTTCTCATGTCAATTTGGAGATTCGAAATCAGTTCAAAACAACGAAACAAACTGAAAATGGGAAATGTCAATATCAGCGGCATTTGGCCCCAAAAGCCAAAAGAGAAATATTAGAGCGAGATGCACTTAAGATGCTGCGGCAATAGAGGAACACACATAGATACTGAGAGAAAAAGTACACCGGTAATACCTAAAATATTTAAGTTAAATAACATGAATATAAATAAAATAAATATCATATAAATAAAATAAACTAAACTAATTTAAAATGTAAGAGTTAAGATATTCCATCAACAATTATGATATGAGGGAGTTTAGGGTTACTTTAATATCATATCATAATTGCTGGTATGTTTTTTAGGTTTTTAATTTAAAAAATAAACTAACAGAATTTAAAAAAAATGTGTATATATATTATAAAACTTGCCTAAACTACTATTATATATTTTTAGCAGCGTTTAAAAATATTAAATCAAATAGTATAATTAGAGTTAAAATATTACCCCAACAATTATGATAAGAGGGAAATTTGGAAATTAAGGTTTTATATAAATATGTTTTTTAGGTTCTTAATTTGGATATAAACAATATTGAAAAAAAAATAAATAAACAAATCTTCTCTAAACTTAATTTTATATATTTTTAAGCTGAAAAAAAAAATGAATTCAAGTAGTATAATACAAAAAGTGTAAGAAAATTAACTATGAATTTAAAATCAATTAAAAATGAATCAAAAAATATGCAAATTAATTATTAAAAATATGTGCACGTTTTTTTATCAGCTAGATTTTGCTTTTAATCCCAGTTAAATATAAAGTTTTCTTAACTTAAAAACCTACATAAATCTTACAATTCCCCCCGTAAGTAATTATTGAAAAGATCCCTCAAAAATATTTAGCTTCCAAATCTTATTTTCAACTCTATACTAATCCCTTGTAATTTTCCCTCCGTGTAGATACTTCACTTGATGTATTGTCTCTGGCATTTGATTTATATCACTCGGACGCATTTCACCCAGCGTCGAGTTGGTAATGAAACTCCAATCAACAACGTGGGATGTCCACTCACGGGTCACTCGCCGGATTACCATTACCACCGGCCAGAGGGGAGAGAGAAGCTGCTCCGGCTGGTACCGGGACCTCGTCTCAGACATTTGCTTCTTTCTTTATTATTATTTCGGTGTTTTTGTATTTTGTATGTATTTTTTTTTTCTTGTGCGCATTGTTCGAGTGTCGTTGTAACTGTGGCAGCGATGCAGACAGCCGACGGAGTAGAAAGACGGCGACTTCGAAGATTGCGTAACGCAGCCAAAAGTGGAGCAGAGATCCGACACTTTCTCCGCCCCCAACCAAGCATTCTCTTTTGGATTTTTATTCAATCTCAGGGTATATTTGTAATGTTGGAATAGAATAATTAAAAAAGTTTTTTGATGGCTAAAAAATTTTAAAATTTACAGAAAAATCGTTTATAACAGATATATAAAAAGCTCTTATTAAAGTTTCATTATTCATTTAAAATATTACCATAAATATGCATATAATACAAAAATAAAGGAAAGCCTGAAATTTCAGACTTCAGGAAATAATCATTTCCAAAAAAAAAACCAAGAAAAGGCTTAGAAATAATATTAAATGTAATAAAAAATTACAGAACACCTTTAATAAAATAAATTTAGTAAGCTTATAATAAAGTGTCATTATTCATTTAAATTATTACCATAAATATGTATGTTATTTAAATGGTAAAAAATTAGTCCTGAAAACTTCGTGCCTAAAAAAAAGCCTAAAAAATTGAGCTAGAAAAATGCAGGAAAAATAAGGTGTAAAATAAAAAGGGCTTAGAAATTCAAATTAAAACTTGCCTTAAAAATTGAAACCTAAAAAGAAAAATGGCCTGAAAAATATTAAGTTCATGTTAAACTGTTTCAGTAAGCATTTTTTTAAATAAAAATAAAATATATAAAATCAATTTATGAATTTATAAGAGTATCCAGAAATTAGCCTGAAATTCTTCTTGCGTATGTTGTTTATTTTATTTTTTTTTTACTTTCTGACAAGTGCATGATGCATTGCGTTGTGGTGGCCGAAAGTGGGTGAAAGGCTCTCGGTTTCGGCTTGCGGATGGCTGGATGTGGAATTGGAATTGCCTTCGCTATCTGTACCGAGCACAAGTAACTCTTAATTTACGACTTGGGGACCCGGCGACGGCCACGATAACAATTTGTCAGCTTAATGGCGCCAAAGGATGCGCGGTCTGCTAAATGTATAACATATATATTCGCCACAACTCCTAACCAAAAGTTTTTTTTTTTTTTTGTGATTTTTTCGAACACGGAAGTCTCCATTTCGGGTGCAACGACCAAAAAACAATTTTTCTGTGCATTGCGTTGATTTGTTTATAATTGCCACGCTCCAGTCTGATCCGATCTGCTCGGCGGAATGCAGGCGGAGTTCGTGACTTGCTGAGCGAGACGAATGCAAAACAATTAGCTGCTGGAGCTGAGAGTTATGTTATGCAAGTGTTGCCATATTGCAGTGACGATGTTTACACCAAAGCGATAAGAACTATGCAGTCAACGCTACGCTGGTCACACTACTGGTTAGAGCTTTTCCTGCGTGACACCTTTTCTAGTTTCTTAATGCATTTGAAAATGCAGTTTATTGACACATTTACAGCGTGTTTCCTGAACAAAAGCTTAGGTTACACTGGAAAAATGAAAGAAATCAAATGACATTTTTTCGAAATCTATGCAAATTTAAAAATCAAACCAAATACTGAAATATTTCCCAGTTTACTTAGCCCCCAGGGGGGACAAAGACAAGTGGGGTCACAACTACTACATCGGGATACCGTCATGCCCATGGAAATGTATTCATTAGTTAGTGCCGGCGTCTGCCTCACACATCTACACCGAGACACGCTTGAATTTATGCTAATCTGAATGCAAACACACTCCTCGGGGACCGCTCGCCCCTTCACTCCAGCTTGACTTTGACTTGGAGTAATCACCAGCGAGTCTCAAGACTCCAGCGACAATCGAGCTTGTTCAATTACGAGCTGCAGCTCTACACGGAGAGAAAGTATTACTAGCTTTATAAAAATATAACTAAAATTTAAATACTTAAAATATTTTAGAAATTTAATGTATATTCCAAGATCTATTCAATTAAAAAGAGTGCTTATTAAAAGGGATTTACATCAAATGAAAGTGAAAACTTAACAAAGTAATAAAGTAAATTTATGTAGTATATTCAGGCAATATTTTTTAGTAATTCCATTATTTTTAATTTACTTAAATATTTTTTAATAAATTTTCTCTCCCTGCACTTTCGATTTGTGTCACTTGGATCTGGCTGAAGTGCCCCTTCCTCTCTCGATTTCCCTTCCTCCCAAAGCCCCTTCGCACATTTGCATTTGTTTCGCATGTGTTTTCATTAATCTTAGTTGGATGGAAGGGGGAAATATAGGTGGGGATCCGATAGATAGGCCCATTTGGATCTGCAGGGGCGTGTGTGTGTGTGTATGCCCAGCAACCTGCCCGATTGTTTATGAAGATATAAGGGTAATCATTGTCCGGGGTGGCATGTGCCAAATTTGCCGCAAGGTTAAAGAGTTGAGTTGATTTGTCGACTGTGGGCGAGATCTGGGGATTGGTTAGAGTTTCGAGTCCAATGGATATTAACGATCTGGGAGGAGTCGAGTGAAAGGTAAGGAAACCATAATTAATTATTGTTCAAGATTTGAATTAATTGTTTTATATGTATGTTTGGGGGTAAGAGATCTTAAGAGATTGCTAGAAATTAAGTTTAACCTTTAAAAGTATTTCATTTACATATTCAAGATATTTATTGCCTTGATTCGTGGTGATTTTGTTAATTAATAACAAAAAATATATTATATTTTTAGCTCAACATTAAATAATATAGAAGTATATCTCAGAAGCAATGCCATCTTAGGGTCCCAACCTTAACCAAAATTACAACTTGAAGCTTCACCTTTCAGCGCTTCCCATAAGCAAAAATCAAGACCTCACCTTTAAATGCAAAATAGTTTATCACGCCCCCATCAATCAGGGCTAAATGTTAAGCCCAAAAAAAAAAGAAGCAGAGACAACGGCGACGAAATCAATTCCCCTTCTTGCATCTGTATCTGTATCTGTATCTGAATGATTTCAATTGTTTGACTTGTATTTTTTTTTCTTTGGCATCATCATCGCATTATCCAAATGCCATTTAAGTTTAACCTTTTGAGCGCGCGGATTTCAATTGAGGAGCAGCCCGAGGAGTAGGTGTAGGAGGTTTTTTCTATGCAAATTTCATGGCTACCAAAACAGCGCTCATCATCGTCATTATTGTGGCCAAAAAAAGCCGCCAATTCAAGCCATCCAATGCTACCAAATGCTACCCAATAATGGGTGAGAGAGAAAGATGATTTTGGAAACCGCAAAATCATGTTTTTTTTTTGTGATTTCGGTGTCATTATACCCCCCATTTAAAGTGAGCCAAACAGTAAATACCTGACTATCTCAATGGGCATTGTATGCAGATCGCTATATAGTAGATATAACAAAAGGGCCTCAAGTGACATGGCTACCGCATTGAACGACTTGAAGTATTTTTATTCGAGGAGTGCCAGATGAAGGAAAAAAAAACAAAAATTCGTATAAAATTGTAGTTGAAAACAATTTTGCACACTTATCTTTCCCAGACAGTCCAATTTTGGAGGGCAATCATTTTTAGGCGGAGAGTTTGACATTCTTGCCTCGCAGCTATGGCGGCATTCTTGTTAAGATTACATGGATTACCATATTGCCAAGATCGGGCTCTAACGAGTTTCAGCATTAGTTTTTTTTTCACTTTTGTGCTGTTTTGCGCAAGTCGCCTGACAGCCACAACATCGTTTTTAAGATTCCCGCGGCGCATCGCACCTGAAATTACAAATTTTGTAATTGCCAAACAAAGCGCAGAAGCCAAAACCAAAAAAAAGGGGAGGGGAAAAAATAGCTGATGGCAGAGGAGGAGTCTTTTTAAAACTGGGACTCTGGGCTGAGACTCCGGTCGAAGCCGCACACAATGCCGGTATTGCCAAGAAGGCTCACTCGGAGCCAAATTATAGTAGATACGAGCTCATGTCGCAGGCAAAAGGCATGCGCAGGTTGTGCAAATCGCTGACAAAATGCGAAGCCACTTCGAGTGCCGATCGCAAATTGTGCTGGCAGCGTGAGGCTATCTCAGATCAGCGGGGGCTTTATTTCACATATATATATTTTTTATTGCCTTTATGCCTTTGGAATTTTAAATTTGGCATAGAAGATACTTTTGTATCTGTATCTGTGGTACTGTTAGGAAAGCACAAGACAGATGATAATGGTTGTTCCAAGAACGTGAATTTTTTTTATTATTTATCTACCTTAAATCTTAATAGTTAATCTTGAAATTGAAAGAATGGTTTTCCATTCTAATTAGTTTTAAATAAAATAGGTTGGCAATGATTTAATTCTATAAAAAAATAAACAACAAATTATTTTATAATAGTTGAGAGGCTAATAAAGTTTTAACTAGTATCTTTTGTTTTCCGACACGCTTTAGAAATTAATAATCTTTAAGATATATTTTTTAATTTATCATTTTTTCTCTAAATATATATTTTCTATTATCTAACTCAGACACGCTGTCACCTCTAGTAAAAACTTCTCCAGATGGGCGGGCAGACGCAGTCACTGAGTCACACGGCAAAGGCATTACGACAGCAAATAGCTCACTGAATCAAAAGCAAATGTAACTAAAAGAGTCGAAGCAATCGACATTTGAATCGAGATCCAAAAACGATGGAGCACTTTCGCATGGAGAAGACCCCGTCATCATTTTCTCCTCTCCACCAAGATCTCATCCGAGTGGAGAGACCTCCAAGATGTTCGTGTTTTCGTGTGTAAGTTTTTTACTCCACTGCTTTGTTTTGTTTACTATTATTTTTTTGTAATTTGTTTCTGTTGACTGAATGCGGAAGTCAGGCCCGAAATAAATGTGTTTTTTTCTTATTATATATTTTTTTGGCTAACAACTGTATTAGCCAGCATCCCAGGTAACTACTCCGGCGCCTGCTCAACACCCGCATCAATTGATCAGCGCTCTAGGAGCAATTACGATTACCGCCCGCTGACTTTGCCTCGCTGTTTTTGTTTTGTTTCCATTTTTTCTGCTCGTTTTATTAAATAAAATCAAATCCAATCATAAATAAATTTAAACCCGTTTGACCACCAACTAAAGCCGAGCGAACACACGAGCGTACATGAACTTATATCTACATATAGAAAAGCCCGGATTGGCATGTAAGAAACGTGCAGCGCTAAATGCGAATCGCTGGAGAGTTGGGTTTACACTGTGGGAAAAATGTGTATATAATTCTAAAAAAAATATTAGTAGTAAATATATTATACGTTGAAGGAATAAATAGAATTTTATACATAATACGTTAAATATTAAAGATTTAGTGAAGGAGCTTTGATATAGAAGATTGGCTACTTCTATCCTATCCTATCCTATTCCTATCCTTATTTAATACTCATAAATTTAATTACAAATTTAATAAATATATTTTAAATATGAGCATTAATTGATTATTTTTTTTTTTCATATTTTATATTTTAATTTTACATAAGAAATTTTTTGTCAAGGAAACGACATATTATTGTTTTACAATTAATCTTTATCTGTAGTTTTTCTTAGTTTCGAAAGCTTAAAAACAGACCATGTTTGACATATAAATTTGTCTTTAAATATATATTATTTTTCCAGTGCTTTAATGTAAGCCACGGAATCGTAATCGGAATCCAAGTCCGGATAGTTGGAGGCGGAACCAGCGACGAGGGCACGGACTCGGGCACTTAAGTGCGTTCGCTTCAATATTGTCGTGGGCTGTGGAGTGCCGAGTGTGTTGTACCTCGGATACGGATGATTGCCTGCCTTTAGCTATAAAGCTATATATATATACATATATATTTATATAGGAGATCGGGCTAAGCTATGTTGTAGCTACAACTCTATCCGCCCCCCTCCTCACGCGGTGGCTGTTGTCAGCCTTAGACATTACTCACACGGTTGAACAGTTAGCGAATCGAATTGAATGGTCAGAAATTTATAGCACTTCAATGATACCCTTCAATTTTAAAGGAATTTCCCACAGTTATTTGATTGGTTAAGAAAATAATTAATAATTAGAAAATTGGTTCGCAAAAACCTGATCTAAATCGTGAGAGTTGAATTGAACTAAAAACTTTACGGCATTTCCTTAATCGATGCTCATAAAGCCATCGGAAGCTTGATGGAAATTTTTTTTTTATTGAGCAGTCCCATCAAATCTTTCCATTACCATTTTCATTATCGTTTTTCCATCGCACTTTTCTCTTCCTTTTGCAGTTTATCCTATCCCCCCGGCTGTGGAAGTTGGCTAAGATTTTCCTGGGTCGCTGGCGTTTCGACCCCGATCCAGTAGCAGCTTGACTTGTGTGTATATATTTCACTTTTTCTTGTTATGTTTTTGTTTTTTACATTTTATTTTTTTCCATGTCTTGTGATCCAGTATTTACAGGCGTGCTTAATCGTAATGGACGGAGAGCAACTCGCTCGTGTGCACAATGCCAGCAGGGTTTATATATAGCATACTATATAGTATCGGTATCTGGCTGTTGATGTTCCTTTTTTGCATATTACGCTCTTTGCTCAATCAATTCAGTGTTGAAGTTTTTTTTTCCCCAGCTTCCCGGTCATTTGCATTTACCATAAATTTAATTTAAGCCAAGTTTCTCTGCTGTTTTCTTTGCCCAGCACACAGCCTCCTTCCCTTGAACATTTCTCTTGATTTCTTTCCCGCCACTCGACTTATTTGCACGCTTTTAATTCAATTTCAATTACACAATTAACCGAGAGCTTGGTACACCTTGGATCTGAGTACTCGCATTCGTTCACCAGACTCGCACAAAGTATTCACTTTGTGCTGTGTAGCATTCGGGTTTCCCTGTGCGTGCTTAGGCGCTCGAGGTTCAACGGAGCGTATGAGCGATTTTCGCGCTGTCGAGCCTCTCTTTCTGTGTTTGTTGAACTCTTTATGTGTTAATTAAACACTTTAATTTGGCCGCGCTTTGTTAACGCTGTCATAATACCGTCTCGGCCAGTCCAATGCCTGTGAAAACAATTGCATTTTTTCCATCGCGAACTTGTTCCGTTTTCGTGTGTGCCGCAAAATGATTGATTCGATTTCTCAGTGGCAGCCAACGCACAATGGCCAAAGTCAGGCTGAAATTTATGGCCCCCGAACGCAAAAGTGCATGAAATTTTTTATCTACAAGGTATGAGAGTCAAAACTAAAGGTGGCTATAACCCTTTCAGGGAGTTATAGAGTAGATATATACAAATTATTTACAATTATTGCAACCCTAATAATTTTACTAGTTCTTGGAAATTGTTTGTAAATCTTTCAGACCTTTAATTAAATTTAAATAAAATATTTACAAACTTCTCTTAATCAGAATTGTACCCTGTTTGTAGTGCAATGCAGTTGAAATATTCTCTGATTGCGAATCAAACTTGAAGTTGGATTGAAGTCGGAGTCTGTGACTTTTAAGGTGGGTCGTTGTGAATAGCGGAAATTCCACATGAGAGCCAACCACCGCCTCTTTTGCTATTTTGCCATGGATACCGCCATTTGGAAATGGAAATCGAAGCAAAATCGCACATATATAACATAGCATTATGCTATATGCAAGTGCAGTGGTGTATGCAGGTAATTCTAAGGGGGATTTCAATAGGCTTAGGATTTTTCACATAATTATTTGATGTATTTATAGAAGTTTGAATTTATATTTTTAAAATAATGAATTTAATCTCAAAATTATTAGGGGAAATAAACACCCTCAAATATTTTAAGGTTCAGATATATAATTTTATATAAATCAACAAGTGCTTTACAAATAAAGTTCCTTAACATATCAGTCGTTTTTATGGATATTTATGCATGGAAATAATATTATTAATTGTTGGAAATTTAAGCTACATTTATTTATGTTATAAAATATAAATTTAGGGGTTCGCAGCACCCAAAAAATCACCCCACAGTCAACGCCCCTGCATAGATGCACGGGACCAAATGACATCCGAGCTGCTCGGTTGCAATAACATTGACATTTAGAATGCGGGCCGAGACCCAGGCCATTCATAATCGCAAAAATGCCATAAAGAGCGGCGAGAAAACCCCAAACGAATCCGAAACTAAATCCGATTCCATAACACAAGACTTAAAGCCAAAAATAAAACCAAGTCGCGACACAGAAACTGCCAAACGAATATCGAAATTGAAATCCAACGCACTGAAAGTCCACAAATCCACTAACCTTGTGCCCCGGTTGGACCATAAAAACTGCGTATTGATTTCGTTGCATGGCGAAAAAACCATTAATATATTATTATACAAGATTATTAGGTCTAAATTGTCATTCAAATATTTGTTATCATATAATCATAGAAACGATTGGCTATCATTTGAAAGTCATAAAATTAATATGGAACTGAGACATTTGAGTGTTTTGAGAATGTCATTAAAAATATTAATGTTTAATATTCATAATTCATAAATTATGTTAGATTAAAATGTATTTGTATGTTTATAACAAAATAATCTATGAATTATGAATATTAAATATTAATCTTCATCTTCATAAATGCTACAAATAAAGGATAAGTATTTAAGGCAAATATTCACTCACATATGCAGATCTTTAAAGTTTTAAGATATTTCTTGTCATTTATAATAAAATTAATATCATACTTTAAATTTTTAGTTTGTTGTTTTTTAAATATTCCAAAGCACTTAATTTTATGTTTTATAAGCATTTCTGATTGAGAAAACATTTAATACATTTATATAAAACACTTTAAAGATAAATTATGTTATCACAGGCTCTTCATATATTTTGTCAATCTTCATTATTTTTAATTATTTATTTGTATGTAATTATTAAAAATGAATTTCTCCTATTTTCTTCAAGTGTTCACCTTTGCTGCCTCGCCGCAGGAATTGCAATTGGCAACGGAGTCGTTCGGGCCAGGCCAATTATGGCGCACTTGTCCGCGGACATCGAGTGCGGGCCAAAGAGCCATCGAAACAGCTGAGTTGGTGGGAGTGGGAGTGAGTTGCCAGGATTTGTTTTTTTTTGTTTTTTTATGCCTGCCACATGTGGATGCCGCAAAGTGCATTGGGCAACGCTCTGTTTTGTTTTTTCTTCTCTTTTTCTTAGCTTTTTTTTTATTTTCCTGCGTCATGCCGCGAGTTCGAAGCCATTGTACACACAGAGAGCTGTCGAGACGCAGAGACCACTAAATGATCTAATAGCTCAAGGGGCTTTTTGGGGATTGGATTCGCAAAGAAGGTCAATAGTTGGTGTGAGTGTAATCAGAATACTAATTAATAGCTGACTTTTAATTGGCGCCGCTCGAAGGTTACGTTTTCTTACCCGGAGGGAAGTGTATAGCTATAATTAGAGCTTTGATGTGGGAAACATATAGCCGAAATTCGTGGCTAATCGGAGTATTCGTTATATATATAAAATATAATATTTGACTATTTGAGCCTTTATTTAACTTGGAAATAAATGTGGAAACAAAAAGAGTCTCTTATAACAAAGAAGAATACTTATATTTTTAAACTTATAAATTTCGTTTTTGGCAAGGAATTAAGCTTGTATGGTCTAAAAGAATATTAATATAATATATTTTGCATTAAATATAATTTTAAGTTGCTACAATTTGAAATGAATAAAATATTTGTAGTCTTAAAAAATCGTAATACTCCAGCCTTTGTTTATTTTTTCCATCTATTATTCCTAACAAACCAAAAATACGCATTCCAAGTGCACTTACCTCACCCATTATGGACTTGCTGCCTGGCTTTGCCGCTTTTGGCATCCCATGACTCATCTGCTGCTTCCACTTAACCCACTTCGGAGCCAGTTGTCACCCACATGTGCGAAATTTCCATAAGCCAATTGCAGAAACCCCAACCCAAAACCCAAAAACGAGCCCCAGCAGGAAAACTGCAGTAATGACAGTTTCTTTTTGTCACAACTCCAACGTTGAGGCATTCTTTACAACCGCTGGGCACGCTTCATTCCGCACACACACCGGCGACTGACAGCATAAAAGTCAGACAAAACGATCTCATCATAACTTAAACGTCACGTTGCAAGAGCCATTAAAATATTGGCTCCGCAGCCGAAGAATAGATAAAAAACTAACATGAGTAAAAAAAAAACCCAACGGGCGACACAGTGAACCAATGACTCCTAACGATCGAAGACAAAAAAATATAAAGAGACTCTAAGAGAGTTTTGAAACCGGATTTAAGAGCGAAACCTCAAACTATGAGCCGGCACTGGAGACTCGATCCGTGGGCTGAGCTTGAAAGCGAAATCAAATCGAAACCGAGAGCCAAGCCGAGCTGAGGTGAGGTGAGCTTCGTTCGTGGGCTCTTTTTTTATTTTTCGTGTGTCTTGGAAGAATCCAAAAGAGAAGCTCTGCAGGCTTTTCGGCTTCTTCGGCGAAGCCTGGGTCTTTCAGTCGGTTTTTTGGCAGCCGATCGCGCGGATGCGGCATACTCTCGTAACGGTGCGCGTTCCTAACAAAAAAAGTCCTCAAAACTCCAACCGCAACAAGTGTAAAATGTGAGTTTTTTGAGATTTTTTTTAGCTTTGGGGAATTATGGAAAACGGCGTGCAATTATTGCCAAAGCGTAAAATTATCCCTCTTCGATTGTGAGTGAGTGATGGATTGATTGATTGATTTAGTGCTGTGTGTGACCAAAACCGAAAGGAAGCAGTTAAAGAAGCCTCCCACTCGCACTCGCAGACACACACTGAAATGGCGTGCTGGAAAACGCTCGACAAATGCTTGCCAAACGAAATTTTTATGCAAATTATGAGGCTCGTAATTATAGTGCAACAAGTCCAAATTGCAATGTACAAACCCAGCCAAAGTCACTTTAATTAATTTTGAAGTTTGCACTTTTAATGAAGAGGGAAAAACAAACAACAACAAGCGAAAAGTTGCAGTCAACATTGATTAACATAACACGAATGTCGAGCACACTCGCGTTCTCACATCTCCATAAACATTCGCGGTTGCCCTGTAAAAACAAAAAACAACATAATAATAAAAATATTAAATAATATCTCGACCGCAAAGTGAATCCGAAAAGCGTGGAAAAGTGACAAAAGTGCGGTTCTCGTGTGAGTTACGATGATCATCGAACTTGTATGTGTGCTTCGGTGGTGTGAATTTGAGATCGGAAAATCTGGTAGCTGTTTTAATTACAAATTTATTCAAATGGGCAAACATACAATCTGGTTGCGAGGTGCAAACAAGAATTTACCAATGACTCTGCAGATGCTGCGAACATCTCTCAAAGGCCTGATTGATGGAATAATTGCTGCGATGACAAGCAGATTTAGTTTAAAGTTTTAAGATTTAAATGCAGTGAGAGAGTATAAATCAGATTCTTTAAATGTGCGTAAATATCAACGGGTTATTAGTGGAAAAAACGCTTCTCGGTTCTCCTTTTGAGGTGTCTCGAAGATCATCAACTCTCTGAGATCATTTCAGAGTTGAGTGATCGCAAGAAATCTGAAGATTAATATAATAACGAAGAAGTTCTCTGACATCATCGCTGTCTGAATATGGGATGTTCTAAAGTGATTATGAAGTAGTTTTAACGGTTGAAGATATTTAAGTGTATCTCGGCAGATAATGGGTGAAATAAATTGTTCTTTTCATGGCTCAATCCACTTGAGCTAAGTTAAAAATTATGGCTGAACTATGGCAAGATTTTATGGAGATTGACTAAGAAATAAATGTAGTTAATAAAATCAGTAGTTAGAATATATTTATTTGAGGCAAATTGAGAGTTAGTGAAGGCCAAAACAATCAATTTTATTCTGGCAGAGTTGTAAATAAAAAGAAATATTAAAAAGAGCTAGAAGGTAGCCGTAATTCTGAAGATTTGTCTTAATAATAATTGAGCTTAACAAATCTGTAATTCTTTGTTATTAAAGTTTATGGTACAAAATACATATAAACCCCCAAATAATTATGATATAAAAGTAGAAGTAAACGGTACTCATGATGATTTCAACACCAAATAATTACACAAGTTCCAAGGATTGTTGTGACCACACCAGAAACACAATACACGTCGTAATTATACGCCATAAAAGTTCTTCGAATCGAACCTTAACTCAATAAACACCAAACTCGCGAAGCGATCAATCAGTGGCAATAAATAAATCGGAAAGCAGAATTCGCGAAACCATGACTGATCAGTTTTCGCGATCGGTTAACAAAAGGAGCAAAGAATGCCTTTTGCAATAGTTAAAAGTAATTAAAGTTTGTTATGCGGTAATGAGCCCTGTCCATAGATCAAAAGTCAATTGAGTTGGCGAGCAATGGGCCTCTATCCACCCACGATCTGTTCAAATGTCAGCAATGATCGATCGCTTAATCGGACAGAATCTGCTGGATAGCCATCTAATCAGCCCGGTCCACCTCGACCCGAGCACGATCATAACTCAGCTCCTCTTGATCTTCAGTTCTGACCGTATATGTATCTATGTGCACCATTTGTTGTGACTCAGAACTCTGTTGGCCAAACTGTAGCAGGTTGGCATGAGCATGTAAGGCCATAATCGCCGTGTCTAACTGCCATAATCCACCCGCTAACTGCAGCTGCTGGCCTCCGCGTTTTTATATAGACTTTGGAGTCCGATTCGGATTCAGATTTAGCTTAAGCTTCAGATGCAGCTTCAGCTTGAGTTGCAGTCGTCGGGGGACTGGTCAGAGACGCCGGCTCACCTCGCACAGAATAACATCGCATGGCACGTACCGAACAGAGTGCCGGGCGAAATAAAATCGAAAAAGCATAAACAATTTATTTGTACAAAATAACTTTGAGCAGCAGTTGCAGTTGCAGTTGCCGTTCCATAGCAGCTCGTAGCCGCAAAATGACTTAACTTATAAGCTGGCATTTGCCAGTGGATGCTGCAATGTTTCAATGCAATTTATCTGAACAGGAATGCGGGGCATGCACTTGGAAAAATTGATTTTATTGATTTAAATAATTGAGAATTTCTTAAAGGAATAAAAATATTACAGATTGGGATATTTTTAGGGTTTATAAAGTAAAGTAATCGAATTTAATAAGCTTGAAGATACAATTCTCTGGGATTTCTTGCTTATAAAGTTATGAGTTAACAAATAAAATGTTAAATTAAAAAGTCATCAATCTTTAGTTCTGCTTCTCATAGACAGTGTTTAAATCATTAGGAAGCTACAAATTGATTAAGTTTTATTTAATTAAATTATTTGAATAGAAAGATAATCAATCAGCAGTCTGAATTTCACAGATTCATATGAGAAAAAAGGTTGTAATTTTGAATAAATATAATAAATATTACACGACAATCTATTAAGCATTTATAAAAAATAAAATTTAGTTACTTTTTAGTACAGTGCAATTAGATACTAGGTTTTACATTCAACTAGCTTAATAATTTATGATGAAACCAAATTAAATTTATTAACATAACAATCATATAATTACCATTATTATATATATATAATTTAGAGTTAGTCTCATTCTCGTGCGATGTCTATAATAACCGACTCAAAAACTAAATGAAATCGAGTTGGGCAACCCAAAAAAATATGTATGCTCAGGCGATTGAAGATTGCACTACAATAAAAAAAGACACGGAGAGGGAGGGCCTGCCTTTCAAGTACAGTGCCGGGCATTGAGGCATGGCGTTGCTCAAAGGTGTTCTAATGGCTGGCCAAACGAGCTATTGAACAATGCCTGGAAGTGGTCGGACTTGCAGATACTACCGCTCAGATATCAATTGCAGTTACAGTTACTAATTAGACAGGTTGCCAAAGATCTAGATAGGTGCGTGACGGCGGCGATCTTGGAGCTGGGGACCTCTGGTAACCGCCAAATACATGTTGCAGAGTGACCACTTTGTACCCCTTAGATTACCTCATTTCCCACACAAACCGACTGACATGCTCATCTGTCGTTAAGACCCCCTCCTGGCTCCCTGCTCCAAAATTCACCGCAGACATTTAAGACTAACCTCAGGCCGCAATCGTGATATTTGGTTACACCCATTCGGTGCCTGGGAGCCGACCCTAAAGCAAGGTTCTTCACAGCACTCTGTCAATTGCTGTTATGACCTTTCTGTCGATTGCTCACTTGGCCGGCATTTTCCGCCGTTCAACTGACCTTAGCGAAATCTTTAAAGCCGCCAGCAAAACTCTTAATAACCTAACCAAAAAAAATAGAAAAACATGAGCAACGGATTTTGCACACCTGAGAGGAGTTGAAGAGGCGAGAGTTGAGTGCCGCCGGACTGCAGCTCATTAATCGAGCAACGAACGTCTAAGCAGACGTTGAGATGCAGAGGGAAAAATATTAGAAAAGTTGGTAATAGTAAAAAAATTAAAAATAAAATATTTCTGCTTTTTTAGTTGAGAATTTGTGACTCTGAAAAGTGCTTCTGAAATTTCCTTAGCTCTGAAAATAGCTTTTCTCTTGCTACATTTTCTCTCTGTGCAACCGATTTTGCTACCCATTAATAGGCCGCAATCTCCGCCTCTTCAGCTTCCACGAAAAAGAAGCCGCAACACTTGAGGTAGCATGGAAACTTCAAAACTTGGTTACTTGCAACTTGGATGTAGCCAGGCGGCAGTGAGGCAGCAACAAACTGAAAACAAAAGTGAAAAGGTCACTAGCACCAGTTGGGCAGCAGTTGGAGCAGTCAGTTGGAGCACGAGGAGCAATCCCAGCTGGAGTTGTGTCTCAGCCAAAACTGAGTCTGAGTCAAAAAAGAAAAATATATACAACAAAAAAATATACAAAACACTTCGGCACTCGACACTCAGCCAACTGTGGCCGCCAAGCTCAAGCGACTTTAGCTCATCGCACTCGTAATGCCAATCCAGGTCCAGGTGAAAAGGGTATAAAGTCGTAGTTACACGAATGCATAACATCTTAAGCAAGTTGGCTTGGATACTCACGAGGAGATTTCGGGGAAAATGCACTACTTGAAGATCTTTCCTAGGTTTGGGTTACTTGGATAGTTTAGTAATAATATAACATAAAGTGGCTATAAATATTATTAACAAAATCTAGCAAGCCAATATTATATTTCATTATTATAATCCTGCTTCGCTCACTTAAATAAACGACTAAATAAAATATTAAACATTGCCTCTCCAGATATATAATTGGATATGGGAAACCATAGCCATTCGGCAATTTATAGTAACCTCTCCCAGGGCATCAATTCTTCGTTTTTGGCCAAATTCAGCAGCTGACTTCCAGCTATTATTGCCGTTGTTTCGCTTGTTTTGCTTGCTCTTCGTTTTTCCGGCTAACAAGTTTGCTTTTCTTGGCTTTTGTGCAGAGGCTGCCATATGCACATATAGTACATATCTATATATATATATTTGCAACCTTATGCGAAGTTGACTCCAGCAGAAGCCACTTGCCGGCTTACTGCTGGCCATCTCTTGCCCAATGCAATTCGCATTTCAATTTTTCTAAACTATTGGCCAATACTTTTGGGGCTTCTCGTGAACGTATGTACTTATGTAAGTATGCGAGATTATTTATCACCACTGATGGCTTGGGAAAATCCAAGGAAAACTGCAGCAGCTGCTTCTTAATTCGCCGAAGATGAACGCGGTTTTTGCGGTCTCTTTTTTTATCGTTAGTCTTGTAATTTGACTTTAGAGAGGACTTAATGAAGCTTAATTGATGCAGCGGCAGATTGAAGATCACAGAGTTGTTGGGTGACAACTTTCCACTAAAATTGTGGAAATGCCGAGATGCATATTGACAGGCAACAGCGCACTTTCATTTTCATTTGCAATTCGATTGCCTTTCGCAAATCTGAATTTTTCCCGCAGCTAGAGAGAGGAGCAGAGCCCTAATCTGTTGAAGAGTCTCGGAAATCGGTTAGACAACGGCAATTACTTGCGGTTATATAACGGTGGCAAAAAATGCAAAAAAAGGTGCACTGAGGAAAAAAGAACAATATTTGTTACAAATTTGATGATTAAATTTGTTGTTTAAATTTATTATTTAATGAATAATAAAGAAGGCACAAAAATAATTGAATCCCCATCATTAAACCAATGAATCTTAGTACAAAATTAAGAAGTGAAGAATAATACATACCGAAACGCATATAAATTATTAAAAACAATGTAATAAAAAAGGTGCTAAAAATCATAAAATTAATCAAATAAGAATAAAGGTGTTAATACAGTTCGTTATATGTTTTTATATTTAAAAACAATATATGGTAACAAAATTATATCAATAGACAAGCATTTTAAGAGATCTTTAATTAAAGTTTTGTGGAAACTAGTTAATTATCTTTTCTATAATTTATTGATTTGCAGTCTTTTATTTATCAATACCTCTTAGATATTTGTTCACATTATTTTTCCTCTATGTAGCTTTTGGCAATTGACATTTGGAGGAAACTATAATGGATGAACAGAAGCAGCTGGAGGTAATTGCAAATGAAAACCCATCAGTCACCGGACTGAGGCGTCAGCCTACCAAATATCCCCACGGCCTCAACATCACGGTGCAGACGATCGGCGGCAGTGATGATGATAATGATAATGCTCTTGGATCGGTGAGAGATCACGGAGATGACTACTCCCGCACCTCCGGCGAGTCGTGCTGGAGCGAGACCCAGAAATATCGCATCGGAATGCTGGGCAGTCCCGAGACCCTGGCCGAGCTCCAAGTTCGCCGCTACAAGTATCCGCTGACTGCCAATTACTATCTGAACGGGAAGATGGATAATCCCGTAGGTAAGCCCACGCCCTGGATGCTTCTGGGCTATGCCCAGCGAGCCTGCCGCTGGAAATACCTGCGATGGCCCATCATCTTCGTGGCCAGTGTCCTGCTCTTCTTCGGACTGATCACCTACTGTCTCTGGCTGCACGACGTGAGCGTGGCCCGAGCCAAGTTCCTGCAGCGCCGCTACGAGGCAACTCTCACATCCACGAGTCCCAACAGCCACGAAGTCTGGGATGAGGAAACCACCGGCAGCACGGAGCGAGAGCCGCAGGAGACAACACGACTCAAGGCGGTGGATGAGGAGAAAGGCACAGATTTGCCTGAGATAACTTTCGATGAGGAGGAGCAGGGTTTTCCAGAGGAGGGTGTCGACGATTACGATGACACCTTGTTGCCGGCAGATAGTATTCGCTTCACCTCCGGACACCAGAACAGCTTCGGGGTGCCCATCGAGCAGGACAAGAGAATGCTGCAGTTGCTTAAAGATGTAAGTCGGGAGGTTTCTCAACTCCCTTCAATTATCACCTCTGGTTATTTCCAGTTACTGCCCAAGCCCCAGGCTACCCCTGCTGGCAATGAGCAGCCTCTGACCCGGGTATCGCCTACCCTGCCGCCACCCTCGGCAGCCAGCGGACGCCCCACCCAGGCAATGACCTTCACTACGACTCCCTCCACCTCGGACAGCGGCTGCCAGTCGACCATGCTGCCCATGTGCCAGGGCGTTCTGGACTACGATCTGACCTACAATCGCGAGGGAGCCACGCCACGGGATGCAGTGGCACTGGTGGTCTATGAGGAGCTCATCCGTTCCAACTGTTCGGCGAGAGCGGCGGAGTTTGTGTGCGCCGCCCTGGAGCCAGAGTGTCGACCCTCGCACATTGGACAGCTGCCACCATGCCGTCGCATATGCAAGGGTGAGTAAAGAGGGAGTATCTTGAAGATGAATTTAAAAAGAAATATTGTTAAGATATTAAAAAAAAATGTTAAACTAAAAATATAATTTCCCATTTACTTTTTTTAAATTATTTTTAATTATTTTTATATATTTTCCCCTCATTTCCTTAGCAATTTTTGAGGCCTGTTCCGTGGCCATTGCCAATTCGGATATCCTGAGTGAACTCTTCGACTGCAGCCTCTATCCCGATGCCCATGAGAGTCACAAGTGCGAGGATCCCACCAGGAGACGTGATCACTGCTATGGCAATGAGTTCCAATGCCACGATGGCAGCTGCATTCCCCAGAACTGGCAGTGTGACAAGATCAAGGATTGCTTGGGCGGCGAGGACGAGGACGAGCAGTGTTTGGTTTGCGAGGAAGAGGAGTTCCGCTGTCGTTCCAATGAGAAGTGTATTCCCGAGAATCTACGCTGCGATCTCAATTTGGATTGCTTCGATGGCAGCGATGAGGAGGATTGCGATGACTATGGATCGGGGGATGCGGCGCCCTTCGATGAGGCCGAACTGAATGCCTTTCCTCGAGTGTTTTCCTACGCCAGCTTTTTGTCGCCGAATGAGACAAATGATAAGCTATATACCTATATAACAGCCACCACCGATGAGGATGCGGGCACGGAGACCAAGTTCCAGATACATCAGGTGGCGGCTCCAGCTTCAGTGGTAAATGCCAGTGCTGAAGAGTCCTCTGGTGGACCCAAGGGGTTTGGTAAGAGGACTTATTATATTTTATTCTTTTTCAATATTATTTTCAAACTAAAATCTTAATTGAATTGTTCTTAAATCGTTGTTTTTTTTAATCATTCTCTTAGTTAACTTTCGCGACAGCAAGGAGATCATGATGACTAGCGATTCAGAGACCAAATTCAAATATTCTCAGAGATCGAATCGCACTTCGGTCAAGTTTAGCGTTGCCACAGCCACAACTCCTGCGGCACGTACGGCCAGTGCCATTCCTGGCTCAGCCTTGGCCCAGCAGCGTGAGAGGGAGAGAGTTACTAGCTCTACGAGTACAACAACACCTAAACCACCCACCACAGTGGTCAGTCCAACGGAGGTGGTCACAGCCCCAGGTGGATGCCTGCCCCACGAGCTCAGGTGTTTGAGTGGCAAGTGCATCACAGTCAGTCAATTGTGTGATAAGGTAAGGAGAACTTTGAATTAAAACGAATTTTTAAGGATTTTATTAAAGAAAATATATGGGAATTAAGAAAACGAAGCATTGTTTTAATTATAAGGAAAATATTCTATAAGTGTTAAGATGAATTCAAGGACTCACATACTTTATTCTTAGTACTTTTAATTAGGAACTCTTAAAAATAATCAAAACCTCTTAAAGGAAGTACAATTATATATTTCCTAAAAAGGCTTAAAATATATTTATTTTCTTAGTTTACCAACACTTTGGTTAACTTAAACTTTAACTTTGCTTAAATTCCTTTCACTTCCTTTAGCAAATTGATTGTCCCGATGCGGCTGACGAGCTTATGTGTGTTTATCGGGAGCGTCCGATTGCCAGGCGAACCACAACAACAACAACAACAACAACAACCACTTCACCACCAACACCAACACCCACAACCACTATAACCACAACAACAACAACAACGACAAAATCAACAACAACAACGTCTAGTAATCCAGTGTCCAGTACAAGGCGTCCGCTGAGGACCACGCCCAGCCGCAGTCGAAGGCCCAAGTCTTAGAGTGATGTATCTTGTATCTTATGTTTATTTATATCTGTATCTTACTCCTCAGCACTTGTATTTCCCTCGCTGGCCGCATGTATGATACATGTGCGCGATGCGTATGTAAATCTTCGTTAGTGGCTAAGTCGTTTAGTTGTTTAGAGTTGTTTGACTATTTTTACGTGCGTGTAAATTGTATTTTTAGCAATGAATAAAGTTTAAGATGTGAGTAGTTTATACAACAACAAAAATAAAAATTTCAAGTGAACTTGCGGTAAGTGTCGTAATCTTTAGCCGGAGATCTGCTGTAACCGGAGCTATCAATCTCTTCTAACCTTGTCAGCGGCACAATGGCAATCCAGAAATAAACATGTGGCCAACAAAAAGATCTTTTCACTGTGTACTTTCGAAAGGCATAAACCACCGATCCGGACAATGCGGCAACGAAATTCAAATGAAATCGCTACAATTAAAGTCGGGACATTATTCCCTGGCAACAACCTTGGTCTGATCTGGTCAGAGCGGACAGCCCACGCATTCAAAAGACCCGAGACCGCTTTGGCTTAGGCAATTCAATTAAGCGGTCCATTGTTATTGGTTCACTGCAGCGAGTGTGGCTTCGGGGTGCGTTATCTCAGAGGAACAGCTCACTGCAAGGCACTTTAAAATTAGAAAAGAAGTTAGATTCGGGAAGCCGAGGTTAGTATACCCTACAAAATTGCTATAAAGACCCCTGGAAGAGTAAAAAAATACTCCAAATATCTGCATTTTCATTCTATGAGTTCTTTAAGGAACTCGCTTTGTGTTATTATAAGATAAATAACATAATATTTTAACAAGTCTTTCCTTCTACAAATTGTTTTAAAAGGAAATTCCTTAACATATTTAATAATAATGAAAATAAATGTTAAACAAATATCTCGAATATTTCCTAGAGCATACCCTAATCCTTGCAGCCTGTTTTTGACAAACAATTCCTGCAGTTCTGTCTCCAGGACGCTCCCCCTGAAAAGCAGAGGAACCAGCACACTTGTCGGGGCGGAATTAAATTGCAGTCGGCCTCGGGGAACGAACTCTACTCCACGAAATCCTAGATGCGAGCTCGCAACTTCAAATCCAACTCGAAATCGCACATCCGTTGACAGGCCATTGCAGTGGAAAATGCTCGCTTAGGGGCTGTGACGATGGCAGATTGCGAAAAATCTCTCTCTGGCAGAATATCTGCACAACCACAAAAGTTAAATGCGCTTTGATTTCACCCCAGAAAACAGGGGAAAACAATCCAAATCGCTTCCTCTTTTTTTTTCGGGGCACTTTTCTGATTGATTGCCATCAAAAATCCGCTTTTGGCATAACGGCAAATGCGATTTGATTGCTGTCATTGTTCCGGACCGAGCGACTATTAATGTATGTTTTCGGCACAATCCCTAATCCCGGCATTGGGCAATTGGGCGAAGACGAGAAACCACCCGAAAAAAAATAGGGATAAAAAAATGATATTTGATTTCCTGTATTTTACTACTTATTTTTTGTGCCATTCGATACGTTTCATACACATTTGACAGCTGTCAGGCATCTACATTTTCACCTTAATTAAGTGATATTAATCGTCTTTGCCAATCTGCAACTTTCATCGCTAAACTGTTATTTTTTTATATTTTTCGGGGGAAAAAGGTGCGAAGCCTTTTCCTAGGGCGCGTGCCGAAAAATCGCCCCGGAAAAATAGCTAAACGGAAATTTAAAACCAGAAAAAACAACTCATTCTCTTAACGGGCATTAAAAGCTTTTTCACCTTGGCTTCCCAAAGAGGGAATGGGTTGGTGATTCAGATAGGAGCCAAAAACTCGTATGGATACGCATAATTTCCATGTTTAGTGCCCTTTTTTTGGGGGCACTGGACCCTTTGCTCTCCTTGAGTTGGGTCACTACTGGCAATATTGTTAATGTACTCAATGGAAATGGCCCATTCGGAGTGGGCCTGTGGCCCAGGCCCATGCGAGTTGGACAGCCAGCTTTGGCCTTTGGACCATATGCGAGCATTAGAATGTCGTGTTATCTTTCTGCCCGGCGGGGCGGATGGCCATCATATTAATTGAAAATTTTCCAATTGAATTTGTGGCTCTTTGGGGTTAATGGAAAAGAGGCTGTGAAGGGGAGTTAAAGTACTTAAAATGGGTTACATTTGGGTGAGTAATCAATGGAGGTGAATGGTATTAAGACTTTAAGGGAGTTCTTAAAGGCCAAGTACATTTAATAGATAATATAATAGAGTAAACATAACTTCAAATTTCCCATCTCAGAAATATTAATTAGACAAAGTACTTAAAACTCAAATAAACACTAAACCTTAAAGCCTGAATTGAATTTAGAAATAATAAATTCTACAAGAAGTTTGTAGTATAACCAACCACTTTCTTATTATTAAATAATATTTTTTACATCCTTTTATACAATTTCTAGTTCTTAGGCAAAGTCACAGTGGGAGCTCCAGCTAACAAAGGATTGCAACAAATAATAATAAAATATTGCAATAGCATTTTGTGTTGCAAGAATACACCCCAAGTGCAGCTCTTTGTGTACATTGCATTTGTTCGATACTTATCTGCCCGTATCCTTAAAGATCCTGGCAGAAGACTGACCCCCGACCCAAGGAGCACTCGTCACCCCTCGAATATCCCGCGGTGAACCGTCGTCGTCCTTCATGAGCACCCATAATTACGGGGCTCATCGCAGACGCGTTACGCTTGATCGTTTTCGAATTGCAAGCGGCGCACACTTCCGCCCCGTAAAGTGAACTTTATCGGCACTTCAAGGAGCAGTTCAAGGAGTTGACATAATTGTGCCAGCAGCAGCAACAATATCCTTTAACAGAATGCACAACCCCTCGGTGCAAGAAGTTAACCCTTAGCACCCATCTGCCCAAGTCTCCTCCCTCCCGACGGTTGCCACAGTTTCACAGGAAATGGGTTGTGGCATTCGTCGCAGATTCCTGTGCAATCTCTTGTCCAAGGTACAGTTTAGCTCGAGCCATTAGAGCAAGAGCACAAATCTTGGAAAATCATTAAGCGCATTTTCCAATTGATTTCACTCCTCGGCCTGACCGCAGGCACGAAGGCAAAACTTGACCAAAATCAATAAGCAGCCAAAAGGCAACCGCATAAACACAGAGACAGAGACAGGCCCAAGACGAGAGGGACGAGAACGCCTAAGGGAAGGGCCTCTGTGGATTGTCACTGCGGCCTGGGTGTCTGACCATTCAGCCATGGATCGGACCAGACAGTTTACCGATTATATGGGGAGTAGATAGAGTATGCTCGGAAATTGATGAAGGTTTTCTAGGAGGAAAAGTCGAGGAAGAGATATATTAGGTGTTTCCAGGAGGAAAAATCTAGAAAGAGATATCTTAAGATCAAAAATGAAAGTTAAGTTTGACGTACCTTAAGATAAATATAATTTTCTTTGTATTAATTTACCAATAAATATTAGAAAAGTCAAATTAGGTCATCATAAACCTAGATTTAGGTTGACTTTAAATTATTTAAAGTAAGTTAATTTCTTGGATTACCTCCTATATTATTTTTTATAGAAAAATTTTCCATTATAAACTCTCAAAACAATTTAATGGAAACCCCAAAAGTCGTTACTGCCCCCTGGCTTTCACCTAAATCAACCGAAATGTTGAAATTGTGTCGCATTGTTGCAGTATTGATGATGGGAGACCCACCTCAGACCCTCCTGTCTCCCGGTGTCTCCTCTGTCCGTATCAATGCCCATCGGTTGGCAAAGGAAAATCGAGAAAATCGCAAACAAAAACCGAAAAACCAAAAGTGAAAATTGCTTTTGGGCAGCATCTTTTTACGCCTGATTGCAGCTGAAAGTGTCATCGGCCCTCCCTCGATGGTTTTGTAGGTTTTTGGGTTTGCCTTTCGGCTCTGGATGTATTTTTTTTTGTTCCCCATTGAAACGAACTGAGGAGGGCCCACTCACCCCTCGGTGGACATATGCAAACACACATTGTGAATGATTTACGAGCTGTGCGGACACATACAGGATGCTTAAAGGATAACACCGAGTGCTCATAGCAGTACGAGGAGAAGGAGAGTGTCAGACCCATTTGGCCAGAAATCATTTGCATAAATGCTCATTAAATCATGTTGCCGGCCAATATAGTTTTCTGACTTCTACGAGTGTCCAGTTTTGTAGGCATAAATTTACAAAGACCAGGCGACACCTCTATGATGTGGACTCGGGCCCCCCGTTAATTGCCTCACCTGGAGTCCGCTGGCTGTGTGTGTGGACTTGGATTTGCATTCGCCTCGCACCGAATGTCAAGTTCAAAATGATTTACAGACTTTTTGTTTCTCGTGGTAATTAATTGGCTATGAGATTGTTGGACTGTAGACGAGGCATTAGCTGGTCGCCTGGCGATAGTTGGTCATCCTGGAGAAATGGTTGGAAAAAAGTGACTGGGGTGAATGGTTCGCAGCTTGTTTGGCGTGTGCCTAATGAGTGTTTACTGTGGCGTCGTTTTGCTAAAAAAAGAAATGGAATTATCCAGTATAACGATGGCTGGCAGAGTGGCAGAGCGAATTATACGAAATTCAAAGATGATTAGTGGTTTGTTGTAGGAAAAAAAAGGAGAGATAATGGGGAATTCAGTTACTTATTAGTAAACAGTTAAATTTTAAAGAGAAAGAAATATTTACACATAAAATAAATAGGAAAATAAGTGCATTAAAAAGGATAACATAAAATACAGGGCTTATCTTAGAGAAGTTTGCTTAAAAAAAAGTTCCTACAACCTACACCTGATGTTACATTTATGAATATTATTTTATTAAATACCCCCTGAAACCTCTTTCTCCCCCTAGTAACCCTTAGTAATTTTCCAGAATGAACCCCCTATCTCTTGCCAACACCTTTGTTTAATAGACTGACAACTGCGAAATTGAGTCCACACAAAGAGAGTTCAGCAGCCACATTAAGACCCATAACCAGAGGCAGCTTGGAGGTGCGGTCCACAAAAGCGCATATCAATGACTAATAACCTTCGCCCGGCCCCCCCTGCCGGCGAATTCTATTTTCCTATTGTTCCGATACATTATTATGTGGCCAAGAATGGATCAGGACATCTGTCGGCACAGTCACAGGCGACGCACATGACTAATCATGGCGAGTGCAGCTTGCAGACAATAAGCAGGAGTTCGAGTACATATTGAACCCAGAATCGGTTGCTAATGATGCATGACAGACGTTGATCGGAGGCACCTTTCGACTCACCGACTGCTACTCACAAGTAGCGTGAAATATTCGCCATCAAAACAACGGGCAAACAGCAAACAGCACACACACAAGGCACACACGAGAGACACACAAGACGGCAAATGGCCAACGACAAACGGCCAAGTAAATTAACTTTATCGGCCCATACTTTTCGGCCAATCTTGCTCAGTCAGTCAAAGGAGGCAGAAGGAGGGGCAAGGGGCCAGGGAGGCGCCTCGAATCAGCAGCTGCATAAACAAATTGCAGTCAACATTCATAATTTCCTGTTTAAATTAAGCTCGGCCCGCATTTCGGCTCTTAACTCACATCAACGTGCATTTCCTAGTGACAAAAAAAATTACAGCTCCACGCACTAAATCCGCCAAAGAGGCTCCCCCCTTCCGCCCCAATCGCTGGCAATTAAATGTCGCCTTCAAAAACAAGACTTTTGTCGAGCACTGTGCCAGCGATTGAAATTTGAAATTGAAGCAAAACCGATACGAATCGAACTCCGCATTGATATGCAGTTTGCAATGTGCGTTTATTGATTTTATTATGCATAAAGCCAGCCACAAAAGCGACAAAAATGCAAATCGCCATCGATATGAAACGAAAATTATGCATTTGAGACCAATTCGACGACGATACTTATTTTACGACAAAATACTCTATGAATGTTAAGGAAGTAACTTGGCTTGGACAGTAAATATTGGAGGGAGTTCTTTTGTTAAATTAGTTGAAACTTTAAAGAAATCTTAGGTAATATTTAATAAGAAAATATATTGATTATATAAATATGTGTAGTAGTATATTTATCTATTTTTAATATGTTTATTATTATAAATATATTATATTTATTAAAACCTGTAACATTTTAATTAATTAATTAATTAATAATGAAGAGCCGCAGGCTCAATGGTAATGTTTCATAACTTGCCGGGATCCTCATTAGTAGCAGTATGTAGCAAGAACCTTTTGAGAGTTTTACAACAACGTAAGCGCTCAATACGGTCATGCTAGAGGTCCTTCTGGGGTGCCCTGGAATATATTATTATTATTTATATTATCGTTAACTATTTATCATCAACCATTTATATACTCCTAAACTAAAAATACTTTTTAAAAGTCTTAAATGATTTTTTCCAAGAAAGAATCAATTCAAATTAACTTTAACATAACATTTTGAAACTACTAACTAAAAATTTAATTTTGATAAACTTAAATCACCAGAATTTTCTTGAAGTTTAAACTCAAAAACTGTATTTTAATTTCATAATAAATAATCCAAAAATTGCAAATCCCAAAGCTTGAAACCCTAGAATTCTATCAGCTAAAAACTCTAGAACTTCGATTAAGTTAGAGTATCTACATTTCGACCTTCACCCACTGGAAGCTCAATTTCCTCTTGCTGGCTTTTTCGGTATTTTATTTTTCTTTTTTTTTTGACTGGCGACAAACGAGAAGCGAATGCCATCAAATTGGCAATGCCGCCGACGCCGAAGCGATGGACGATCGATGGAGTGGACGCGGACCCCTTTGGGGGCTGCAGTGGGTTAACCTGTTTTCGATTTTCACATAATTTTTTGTATTTCTGCGCTCCCCTATGGCTGGCCCAGTCCCCATAGCCGTGGTTGTGAATGTCGTTTATCATAATCTTATCAACAATTCACATTCAATTATAAATCAATCAAAATTGCACCAATTTCATTTAAGTCGATTCGTTTTTTGTTTTTTGTTTTTCGCCGCCAGTGCAGTGGCACGCTTCGGCCTGGGTCTTGGGCTTGTACTCTTTGAGATTTTGGAATGGGATTGATATTCCAACGGAGATTGAGATCGAGATCCAAGATTGATATATGGCCGGCGGTTGCGGCTCCCACGTTTACGGCTTCTAATGATTGGAGAGAGATATAGGATTCGATCGGCGTTCTCTGACAGCGGAGAATGGATCGTTTAAATAGTTTTTGTACAAAATTGATATATTCGTTTATAGAAAATGCATGCACATGGGGAAAAAGTATATAGCTTTAAGTTTCAATAATTAACTTTATATTTGTTGAAATAATACATTCAAGCAGCTTTACAAGTTAAGAATTCCTAGAATTTCAAGGTCTTATTAGCAACTATTTTGCTATGCAAAAATCTCAGTTATTAAGCAATTTTTGATGTTTTTTTCCCCCTGTGCAGACATTCGCCTACTCGCGCCCATTCTAGTTCATTATGCAGCTTGTCGAGAATTCCTTCGAGCGTGAACGGTATCTCACTCCACAAATCGAAAATCTGCAACCGAATTTCGGTTTTTTCGCAAAACACATTTGCAACCCCCCGCTAGCAGGGAAGGAGAGTGCTCTACATATACACATATACGTATATATTTTTATATTCGCAATAGAATGGCATCCCGGATGATCCTTAATCAGGGGACAGTTTGCGCGATTGCAATCAACTTTCCCCCGTTGCGGCGAGTCTCTCTTTATTATCTCCGCGGTGGCTCTATCACCGCACAGCAATCTTTTGTGCTGCGAATTTTTAATGCTTCATTAATTGGAAATTCCTCGTGCAATGCCAAATGGAAATTTGCGCCCAATTATGACCTGGAAGCCGCAAGTAAATATGCTCCGGCACCCTGAACTTCTATATAGCCATGGCTGTGCACATGCCTTCGTCCATATGTACATATCTACTGAACGTGCCTTCCATATGAATTTCCAATTTCCACTCGGATAGAAAAGTCTCTCAAGTTGTGTGTTTGCCCAGCAAGTTGGTTTTTCCTCTTGGCAAATATTTTGGGAGTCGGGAGGGAAATGGACTTTAATGGAGATGCAAAGTGCTTGGAGATTGATTGAGCTCAATAACTACATACATATCTATTTTTTGTGGCAAGTAAAGTTTTATTGTTTGGAAATGTCTTTAAGGTTGGGTATATACTTTAACAGGATAAATGAAGTGCTACTAGAACTTACAATTAAAAATTCCCATATTAATTTAATCAGAGAATTTAATGAATAAGTAATCCATTTTAATTGAGTTACATTTTTTCTTGCTTTTTTTTCTCTCCATTTAATTTTATCACCATCATTATAGGCCACTTAAGTGCTCTTTGCCACTAAATCAATCTGGTTTGCTTTCAGTTTCCTTAGACTTGGAATTCTTTTATTCATCAGAACGAAACCAGTTCCACTGGAATGCCAGAGAAGACTTTTACAAAGTAGAAGTAGTAGTAGATTGCCATTCCCTCTCTCCCTTCCCCATCAAGGTGGTTTTCTTCTAACCAAATCCAGGTCCAGAATCCAAAAGGTTACTCAGGTTCACTCGGCGCACAACCTTGAGCCGGAGAATAGCACGTGGGAGGAACGCATTATGCCGCTGCACGTGAGTCATTATTTCGGGGCGCATCCTCTGCCTAATTATGCAGAGGAATTAGGCCAAAAATCTGAGGTGGGAGTAAACAAATGAGTAAGCTCTCCCCTCGCCCGCCGCCGCCGAAGGTAGCTGCTAATTAATTAAAAGGTGAGGCTCACCTCAGGTGACGACAAGGCGGGTTCTCTTCTTTCAGCCGAAGGCAAGTCAAGGTCCGCAATGAGGCGGCAAAAATGCGTCTTTGACTTCGAATAGTGTATGTTGTTTGTTGGAACACAGAGAGATCTGGGCAATGGCATTGCTTGATTTATGTGCTTGGGCCCCGGGGTGTGTTCCCCATTAAACATCAACTGTCATTAGGCGTGTAACGTACCAAAATATTCATAAAAAATGCATTAAAAACTGTGTTGAGGAACATTCTTTGTTGTTTTGCATGGAAAATGCACTGAAGGGGAAAAATAAGGGCAGAGTGGTGGTAGGAAAAACCCCTTCTGATCCGCTCTAGGGCATCAAATATATAAAATCACATAAAGTAACTGAAATTTCAGTTTTACGATTTTCATTTTCATTTATATTTTTTTTTTGTGACACTAACAAAATATATATACATTTTTTATGCATTTTTCTGGCTAATTGAGAAAATGTCCTGCCAGCTGGTTGCACGACCCGACTAATTGCATTTAATTAGGGCAAGTTACGAGCGCATAAAACCCACTCCTGTGCCTCTTGCATTGTGTCACAACAAAATCAGGAAGGAGTCTTCAGGTCGATGATTTTTATGGCACGAGCTACGAAATTTTTACGAGCAATTTGAACTGGAACACAGGATGGATGGCATGCACAGAGAGAAAATAATGGCAAGTGTGTTAAGAGCGAATATACAAGTAAATATAACTATTAATATATAATTAAGAGGAAAGACATGCATTGAATTATCTTGCTTTTATTTAAAAATATATTAAAAATTTGTTTTATATTTTATACATATTATATTTCAGTTTACAATAACTTACTTTTATTTAACTTGTTTACTTTACTTACTTTTCAGCTAAACATATGTAATAAGCTTTGAATTTATATATTTAATATAATTTTCTTTTAAATATCAACAAAGAAATTTAATTAAAAATCTTAAGCTTATAGTACACATTTTTTTCCTTTGTGTAGAAAGGATGTTTCCTAGTCGAACTGAACCAGCTGGTAGGCGTTCCTCTGACACGCTTCGTCTGCGGAAAGCGTAGCGTGCCGAATGCCATTTGATGGATTACACAACGCCCATCAAGAGATACAGTATCTGTATCTGTGTCTGTATCCGTAGCTGCTCTTGCGCGCCTGCGCAGCCCCCGGATGGATAGTCAGTCACCCCTTTTGGGCACACTTCCGGACGCAAGTCTGCCTTCGTTTTGATTTGTGACAAATTGCCCGTGACAGTTGCGCCTGCGTGAAGTGAAAAAATCATGCCAGTTCTCCATGCCATCCTGCCGCAGGAGCCACTGTACTTGAGAGTGTCGCTGCGATGGCACAACAACACATTCGTCATTCGTAAGCGATTCACGGGTAACGCGTGGCTGAAATATGTCAAACGTCATTATCTCGACAGTCGCTGCACGTGCAAACGTCGGACGGTTGAATAAAAAGACAGATAGGCAGAGATAGAGGTACCAAATTTCACGCCCCGTCCCCATTTTCAAGTAGCCGCTGCAATTTTAACACAGTTTCCACGTTGTCATCGAGGGAAAGTGCCCAGCCAAGCCATTTTGGGCGCGGCAGCTGCCACCGAGGTACAGTCAAAACACGGTGGCAACGAACACTCAAAGGAGCACACCAAACAGGTTGCCACTGTTGTTACACTTTTGACAGGCTCTCAAGCGGAAGGATAGGAAAGGAGGTGACAAAGGACAATACAATTGTGTCATGTTAGTATATTTTAGTGCCACAAAATACAGAAAGAAGTAAAACATTTTATGGATTTTATATAATACACTTTAATTATACAATAACTAAAGTAAAATGTACATTTTTAACAGAAATAGTACACCTTACATTAAAAGACAATAATAACCATTAAACCCATATAATAAAAGTATAAGAAAATGTAATAATATCTCATATCGAGTTTGTTTTAAAGACCATTAGGAAACATTTAGATAATGAAATGTACATTCGAGCAAAGACGAAATTTTCCTCTCTAAAATTTAATCGATTTCCTTAAAGTCTTAACCATTTGGTTACCTAGATTTTCTCTAGATTCTTTCTACATTATTCAGCTTATTTAGTCACAATTATCAAAGACAAAGATTCTCTCTTGCAAAAATGCTCATCAAGCCGAAATTCCTTGTTTTTCTTAACCAAAATCACATACATACCCAAAGACATACACACAGTTCCGCCCAAAAGTAAAACAAACATAATTTCGCAAAGCAAATATGAAATTATGATTGCCTCTGACCCCTCTGACAAAAAATGAGACGAAAAAGCATGATACTTTCAATACAGAAAATAAATTGATCAGCGTAGCTATTATTTCGGATTTAGGCTACCTTTCCCTTTGTCCCTTCAACACATTCGCCGATTGTGAGTTATCAAGTGTACATTGGGAGTTACCCAAAAATCAATCCTTTCTAACCCCCAAACTAAACCCGCAGAAGTCTCAACCATAAATATGTCAAAAATGTTTAGCGAAAGCAGGGAAAAAAGGGGTAAAAACCGATACCCAACCTCAGCCGTATCTCTTTTCTTTTTTTTTTGGGATAAAATAATAATAAAAATTAATTAAAATCGAGTCGTAAACAAAGTGAAAGTTCAAAATGAAGCAATTTCAGTAAGTGCCAAATTACAGAGCGTGAAAAAAATCCACAAAAATGCGTGGATATTTTTATGGGACAGTAGCGGAAAGGCTTAGATGCGCTTCATTTGGTTTGATCCTGGAATGAGGGATGCCCCCTCTCTCTCTCTGATTAGATCCTTGCTGGCCAGCTGTCGATATTTTTGCACAACATTTTTGCGGCAGCTCGGCATTATAAAGCGATTACCACGAGTTCGATTCTCATTTGGAAAGAAAGCCATTTCTCGTGTGGCTAGAGAGAGGTGACCGATGGACGGACGGCAAAATCCTGTTTACTGTCCAAAAACTCACGCCCCTGCAACAATAAACATTCAGCACGCACAAAGGAAGTGCAATTAGAGCGGTGAGAGGGGGAGGACAAGGTCGAAGGATAAGGGACAAGGGAGGTCCTCGCTGATTGCGCATTGTGTGGGCAGCTTCCTGTTTTAATCCTCATGCTTTGTTTGCCCTAATTTTGTTATTTTGTAGCTGGACTTGGGTAGATATTGAGATGTTTGAATAATAAATAGAACATTAAAATAGTTTAGGAGTTAGGAATAATATTTAAATAAAAATTCAGAATAAACAAAAGATATTTAAACTGTAAATAAAGTAACTCAACTAATGATTTACTACATCTGATACAGATAATCGAAATTAATAGACTGTGCATCTGTATCTCATGAAAATAAATACGTTTTAATATAAATGCACAATATTAAAAAGTGCTAAAACATTAATGAGGCTAATCCCATATTAATTCAACTCTCGATTTACCACTTCCCGCCCAGCAACACTCAGAGGTTTTAACTTCCACCCAAATGAAGTTGTCAGCGGCGCGGCATTTAAATATTTCAACGGCCGCCAATCTCTGCCCATGGTCTCTGTGTGGTGCGTAATTTAAGCCCAAAGTGACCCAAAAAACTTGAGATTTGAAAACTGAAACCGCAGCTGAGGCACATGAGAACAGCGAATTTAGCCAGGGTCTGAGGCACGCACTTTATCTATGAAAATATTCATGGCAAGTTGCATAAATAATCCGCCTAGCACTTCAAATTGATAAAGACCATTTACAATTTATACAATGCACCCATGTGTGGAACGTGAATATATATGTTTATATGCCAGATTGGGCGCCTGGGAGCAGCTCAGTGACTAGACGGCTTCGAGTCGAAAAAGCGATTTAATTCAACACAAACAAGCATCAATGGCAGAGCCCCGACAACCCAAACAAATCAAATTGGAGTCATTTACCCGTCGCCACTTCTAGAGGCTCGAAAGTTGGAGGCAATGGGGGTGGGAAGGGGGTACTTGAAGCCCGGGGCCTGGGGGAAGTCAGACTTATATGCCAACGACATCTGCTTCAGTCAAGTAACGAAAAAAAAAAAAACAAAAACAAAGGCAAAACACGAAAGAAGTTGTCAATACCCTGAAAGAGAAGTAAAGTCGGGCACCTTAGTTAGCTACTTTGTTTACAAAAATTATATATTTTGATATATTAATCCTAAAAAAAATAGTTTAAATAATAAGTTATCAAGTTAATAATTCCCTCATTAACTCCATGTTATGTGGAATAAATTCCAAGCCTAGTTGAGTGACCAGCTAACAGTTCCCAGAGCCTCGTAATCGCTTCGAAAACAAACCCAATCGATCATCTGGCTGACACAGCCCATCCCAATGTTGTCATACCCCCCACCGAAGTCTCGCAGTGTAATATGCCAGACACATGCAAAATACATACCTACATATATCTCTGTAAATTTGCCCTGGCATCGACGACCCACATATGGAACAACGGGCTTAGAGACAGATACACGTACTTACGGATTGCCTAGGAGTCGCTGCCATCTCTCCCGTGAGCTCAGCTCGAGTGGAAATTGCTTTCGACTGGCAGTCAGTGAGTTGGCAATCAATCAAGTCAAGTGCCAGGCCCGGAGAAGGGAGCATTTACTTGAAATTATGAAATTCTGGGAGAAGAACGGACATCCTCAAATGACAACGACCTCTGGGAAAAATATGGAAAAAATAGGTAAGAAGATAAAAATAAAAACTAACATCGTATAACTACATTTTGAATATTTAAACTAATTTAAGTAGCATGAATATCTTTTACTTAAATTACTGAAAATAATTTCTTTATATTTATTTTAATAATAAAGTTGGAATATATATTACAATAATCTAATTAACCGCTTTCTCATCTTGTTAACCCTTTTATAAAATCAAAGTATCTTTTTTCTCTTGGTGCACTTCACTTAACCACGACAGAAAGTCGTTGCCAATTATGTCAGCGATATGGAGGCGAAGACGTGTTCCAGGTTGTAATCAAAACTGGTTACCTTGACATTGCCAATGGTCCACGTCCAGTGCAATTACCTTGGCCATCCATCTGTGCATCACCACATCTCCGCTTCCCATTTGCCGGCAAGCTGTCCGGTTGCCCATTTGCCCAGTTCCAATGTGGGTCATCTAATGGCACACAAATTGGATTAACACATTGCCGACTCCCCTGAACATCGTTCCATGTCGAAACATCTTGGCAATTTGCTGTAATTAAATCGCAGCCGGTACCCGCTCGTCTTGCACTTAAATGGCGCATTTAATGGTGTAATATCATTCGCGTTGCGCTTTTAATTTCTATTTATGTCTCTTAGCCGGCAATTTCTCTTAATTGCAACACACAGTCAGTCAGTTGGAGTCGCCCAGATACGCACAACAAAAAGCACACGCATTCTGCAACTAAGTAACTGACAACTATTTTGATAAACTGCCTGCCGGCCGCCCCCAGATCGGACTTATCACTGAAAAATGGAGAAAAAACAAATCCAAACACAAAAATAAATGCTGTCAATGCCGTTTTGATTTATGCGTTGCTGTCCAAGTTCTGTCCGAAAAGTAACTGGGAGTAGCACTGCCTGCTCCGGTTCAAATGTTAACAAATTAAATTTTCTACTTAATCAAAATGCAGTCGCAGAGCGTTCAAAATATGAAAGGGACCAGGCCAAACATGTGCCTTGTGGTGTCTCTCCGACTCTGGTTTATTTTGGGAGCAAATAAACAAATTTATCAGGCCATTACATAGAACACACACGGTCGGAGCCAGCCTTGAGGTCTGAAGTCTGCAAATATAAATAAATAATTGCCTGGCACCTCGGTAACCCCACCGGAATGGAGTGGCCTCCAAGGGAACGTGGTTCCTCAGCAGGTTCTGTGTATATTTTGGGTGCAATATGGAAACTCTTTGAGGTCACAAGGAATGGGAATGAGTAATTGAAGAATATTAAAGGAAGCTCCTTGTTTGAAGCTAAATTTAAGGAAATAATTTGAATTTGCCAAGGAAATAAAAATAAAACAAAAGACAGATAAAAATAATGTTTATTTTTAGCTACAATCTATTAAATCCTCAAGCTAAAAGTATAGACAGAAGTTAATTTTTAGCTACAATTATTAAGCTAAAAGTATAGACACATCCTCCAACAAAGCAATTTCAACTTACCTAAACCCCCAATAACCATTTGTTTATTTCGTTTCTATATTTTTACGATTTCCTTCATTTGTTTATTTTAATGGCTTTGTAAAGTTTGCTATTATTTAACCGTAAAGCAGTTACCTGTTGAGACCTGTCTTGTTCCCTGATAACATTAAAGCCCAATTAAATGTTGTTATTTAGAAAGTCGAGACTCCACAAAAAATAAAAAATAAAAACATCAGAGAGGCAGAAGACGAAGAAGGCGAAGAAGTTCCGTGGGCAACACTTGACATTTTGGCATTAGCATTAACATAAATCATATTGGCTCTAACAATTCAAAAAGTCAAACAACAAAAAACCTTAACGGGCGGAGGGGAAATGTGGCAGATCATCATGATGACGATGATGATGAAGGCATTTTCAACAGTGATTCACCCGCACTCACTCCTCACCCATCTCCAGGAACGACTTTTCGCATTTTCCATGCAATTTTCGCAGAGCCAAAAGGTCAGTTCAAAAGTAGATGGCAGATGCCAGCTGGAAGATGCGAGATTTGATACGAACGATGGAGATGAAGCGATGCTGTCTGGGATCGAGTACAATAAACATCAAATGGATGGCAGCCTTTGGAGCACGACGAGCAAGGAGGAGCAACAAAGGCCAGGGAAACGAGTTGCTCCTGCCGACTTCCTCCTAAGGAAGGGAAACTCCTTATTGACTCCTGAGTTGGCCCCCGAGCGAAATCCCGCATCGCATTTCCCAAATGCATGGCATTTGAAAGCAAAAACGAAGCGGAAAACACGACTGCCCAAGAGATTTTTTGAATAAATATACTAAAATGGGTAAGTTGGAATTTAAATTCGGTGTGTAATGTCGTTAAAATTAGTTAAATTTTACACTTAATAAAATTATATATATTATTTTGTTAAATTAAAATTAAATTAGGGAAACCATGCAAGTAAACTATTTTCTTAAAGAAAGTTATGATTGAACATTAATTTTGAAAAACCTTAGCTAAGAAAGCATTCCCGTTTGGAACAGGAATATAAAACAAATTTATATCCATTATTTCCAGGTATTTTTTCCAGATTTTTTCCTACAGATTTAAAGAGTGTCTGCCACTCGATTTCCTTCTTTTTTACAGCCACCCTGAGGCATGTCTTTTCTGTGGACCGACGCAAGTCAACAACAATATGGCAAATTATGGCACTTCCTGTTGACCTTTGCCCAGAGGCCCAGAGGATGAGAAGGTGTACAGAGAGAGACTGTGTCTTGGGGTTAGCCGGTTAAAGTCGCACAAGTTATACAATTACGCGCCAATCAAGGCGAATTTTCCTGGCAATTAGGATCGAGCTGGGAAATATCTTTGAAGGCGGGCGGGTTTTGCGGCGGGGAGCCTCTGGACTCTGGAGTGTGGAGTGTGGAGAGCGCGTGATAAGCATTTTGATTTATGCCATCGGGGAAGCAGTGGTCGAGTACACAAGCAAATCCTTAATTGAACACGCCGCCCGGCTGCTAAGTAACTAATTTTATGGCATATTAGCGGACCATTAATTATGCCGGCGTTATAAATTTTAATGTCGATTAATTGCTGCCAAAACACAGCAACACCACCACCACCGGCGATCTGTGTTTGCTGACCCAACAACAAACATCAAACACAACAAGCGCTTGTAAGCAAAAAATAATAAAAAACATAAGCAAAAATAAAAAGAAACAGAAAAATAAATAAATAAATAAACTAAAGCAGACAACAACAAACAACCAACACCGAAAGTCGTCATACAGTTGTTGCTGCTTTGAATGTTTTGTGAACATTATTTTCTATTCCACCTGAACAGAGACAGAGATCGGATCAAAGTAAAGCGATTTATAACTAAGGTTAAAATAATAGTACTTCCGCAAAGTTTGTTGATCTTTGAGTAACATTATTTAAAGGGAATATAATGTAAAATAAATAAAATAGGGAATACAAGGTTTTAATTACATTACTTTTTTCGAGAGTAATTTCTTAAATAAATAATAGTATTTACTTTCTTGATACTCTCGATTTTCAATTACAAATAAATAATATTCTCTTTTTCACGAGTTTACCTTCTTCTTACTTGTTATTTGTTTTAAATAAAAATGACACACTTTTTAAAGACTTAAAATATTTAAATAATTTTTCTAACTTCATTACTATTAATTGAACCTTAGCTGTAAATACGGGATATATATGTGCGTGTCGATTTGGATGGCCAAAAGGCTTCCTGTTGTGCGTGGGCCGCTGATGTTGTCGCCGGCCAAGCTCGACGGCAATGTTGCCATGTTGTTTCCACGTTGCCATGTTGCAGAGTCAGAGTCTTAGTTGCCGACATCACGTTAAGAGCTGCACCACCAGCATCGTCATCAAATTGCCAGCACGCGTCATGAAAAATGAGTTTTTTTTTTTGTAAAGGAAATGGTATAAAAAATATGGTGAAGAACGAAGCCGAAAATACCTTTAAAAATTTCAAAACAATTAAAATACATATTCCATATTTTATAGATTTTTAAAATGAAATCTTTTATATTTAATGTAATTAAATTCAAGGAATTTTTAAATTGATATACAAACCAAACCCTTTTCAAATCAATAAACACCGCTAAGAGTAATCTCTGTCAATATTTTACTAAACATTTAAACACAACTTAACACCGGTTTTATTATGCCGCAAATTAATCTTTTTAGCTTATTTTCAGATCTCTTTAATATATTCCGTTTCGATAAGTCCAATCAATTAATCTCGTCTCCCGATAGTAGGGTAACTCTGTTTATAAGCCAAAATTATAAGCGCATAGCTCTTATTTGGGTTACTTTGATAGTGAGCGAGCCGAATGTAATTTATGCAATTTTGATTGCATTCGGTGAGTGTTTTTAATTTGATTATTATGGTATTATGGTTATATACGGCGATACCAAAGCCAAGGCATAATCAGTGGCCAGAGATGGGGGAATATTTATGAGGAGCTAAATCAAAAGCGGAGCTACCTCAACCTGCCTTGGATTCGGATTCGGAATTGGAATTGGAATTGGAGCTACAAATGTCACATAAAAGTGTCAACAGAGCTTTGAACTAAATTGAAAATTTATTGGTCAAAACCCCACCGCTCTCTTCTCCTTTACGGGACACACTTTTCCCACCCACATCATCTCGTGATTCCATTTTCGTCTTTATATAATAATAAAGAGCTGTAACAAATGTCTTTTGGCGGCGTTTCGGTTTTGTAGTTTTTAGTGGTCAACTAATGAAGTGTTTTCAATTTTATTGGCTTTTACCCCTTCCGATTATCAGTTAAGTAAAGTGAGGTGACCGCATTCGAATACGCTTATTGGGTTACAAATTAGCATAAGGTAAGAGGGGAGGCCGCATCTCAAATCAGAGATAATTCAAAATGTGGAGAAAGACTAATGAAGAGATAATATGGTTGTGCTTTATTTTATTTTTTTGACAACTTTATTTGTTGTAAAATGTTTTAACAAATTTCTCCTAATTGTAATTCATTAAAATAAAAGACCATTTTGTAATAAGCTACTTTAAAGCGGACTAATATTTAAAGGCGTTCTTCAGCTTGCTCCAAATTTATTAATACACATAAATTATACCAACTTTTAAGGCAATTTTTCCTCACTGACTTTACCCCTTTGATAACCCCTTATAATTAAGCATATCTGCAAAAATTTTGCCAGGTCAGCAGCTGTTCATTTACAAACCCTGTCGAAGCTGACGACCACGCCCCGCACTAAAATACCAGAAATTATGATTATGACAGCTCTGCCAGGCGACAAATCTATTTTCAGTGCTCCCCTGAAAATGTCAAGGAATCAAATCTATAATTTTCACAAAGCGCGAAGAAAGAAAATTCGCAATTCTTTGTCCCGTGACAAATTTATAGACTCCGGTTTCGAGGCCAGCCCCGCATTGTGCGATGCAAATTTATGACAAAACATTTCCACACCGAAAGTGTGGAGAAAGGTAAACAATGGCCAATATCAGATCGGGTTGGAACGCGCCTAATAATTTAATTATGATTTTCATTTTTTCGCCGGGAGCATGCAAAATTTTCCAAATTGCATGCATATTGAAAAATTTTAAGGCCAGACAATGGCAAAGGGGTTTCGCAGGCAAATTTTCCAGAAAACAGAGAGAGGTTCGGTACGGTTTCGATTGGGTTGGGTTAGGGGTTGGTCCGCTCTGGCCGACATGTGTGCAAGTTCCAGGAATTTCCTGAACCCGACAACTGTCTGCGATCTATCCATCAGATCGGCCCAACTATCTAGAGCTCTTTTAACTATCGCACCCACGCGATAATGTCAATCAAAAAACTGTTCAATATTGCACGCTGGACACACACCCTAGTAATCCACATTCCGCTGTATGAAGTACCCTTTAATTGGAGAATAGAAGGGTATATTGGAGTTTTAAGAATATATATAGAAACATTGATTAGGTGAGGATTTATTTTAAATGTTTAGCTGCTTATTAACTATTCACTATTTGATACCGAATTAATAAAGTTACCAGAAGACAAATTACTTACCTTAGAAAAATATTGTATATTAAATTTAAGGTTTAATATATATTATCTATTTTTTATTTTAGGCTTAAAAAAAAGTTTCCAAGTCTTTGGAGTATATAAACAACAAATTAAATATTAAATGGTGCAGAAGAACTTTGCTATTTTAATATATTATTTTTCTCTGAAGTAATTACACCTTTCTGGCAAAACCTCACATATATAATGAACAAATCCCTACATCCTAATTATCAGAACCAAAGTACTAAGTATCCTCATGTCGCAATAGTGTCTAGACTTTAGAATCTAGTTCTAATACAGTTTCAATTAACATTTGTCTCAATTGCACGAGAGTAACACGCAGCCGATGTCCCGTCGGCGATAAGAGAGGAGCAGAATGCAGGGCGGAGAAATAGGAAAAGGAGAATTACAACCTAACAGCTACCTGAAAAGGTTAACTGGTTTTTTCCTGAGTGACGTGTGACCAGCGGTCAGCCGGAATGGAGTGACCAGGAAGGAAATTGAATTAGAACAAAGGTCCGTCGGGGGTTCCATTGGATGATGATAATGACGATAATGGCTCTGGTCAAGTTGCGTGTCCGCCTTTAATAGGATTTACGTGCTAAGAGCAATTAGATAGGGACGAAGTAATTTTCAAGGAGGGTGGAATTTTACATTAAATAAAATAAAAGTGTATGTAAAATATACAAAAATGAGAAAAAACTAATAGAAAACTAAATAGAGGTATAAAATAGTGATTCACACAAGAAATAGCTCGAACCTTTAGAGACAAACAAATACTTAACTGTTTTTATTGGTTATAAAATTGGGTTTTTTTCCTTATCAAACTTAAGTACAGTTTTTCGTTTGCTATCATTAACGAAGCCTGCTGCAATGAGATTGTCAATGTTTACACATTCAAGTGGTTTCTGCATAATTTGCATATTTAATGAGCTGAAACGCTTACGATTGCATTTGGGTTTCATTTCCTCCTCTCTTCGTTATCGGCTGGAAAAAACAAATAAAAATTAAGTGAAAAAATCGAGGGAAAATGGTGCCATTGATTAGCGGCGCACAAAAATTGTCGCAGTCCCAGTAAAAAAATAAAGGGTTGCACCGAATAAGCCCATGTACATATGGCAACGTAATGAAAGGGTTAAGGGGATTTACCTGAGGGTTGGAGGGGGTCATTTGTCATTTGCATACGGAGCAGTGGAAGCTGCAAACAGGATACTAGGATACAGGATACTAGCCGGATTTGCTCGCATAAATCACTGGGCAGGGAAGAAGATCTGAATTTCCATTTTCTCTCCTGGCAGATGTCGACCGAATAAATTAACAATTGGTCAAGCCATAAAGACCAACTAATGTGAGTCCCAATCAAAAATCAAATACGAGAATGCAAATTAAATTGATAGCAGAATGCAGAATGCACTTCTTGGGAAGTGAAATAAGGAGGAAAAACACAATAATGGTAATTACAAAATAAATTGCTAATTAATGAACATATATTAATATATGATTAATGCTAAATAAGTTAACTTAAAGATCATCATTTAAGGATGAAAATTAATATTTAATTAACAAGATTAAAAAATACTATGTTCTTAAATAATAAATTATTAAATAGCCTCCAGGAATACAAGTCTCTTCCAAATATTTCATAATAATTCAATCATAAATACCATAAATGAAAGAGTATTTTCCAATAGTTTCATCCCCTTTGGCAAATCGAGATTAATTCTCGGCTGTAAAGCAATTTGTTGAACAATCTCTGTGGCAATATGCTAAACACGGCACTCAGTTAGACAAACAAGGACCTCTCTCCCCCGCATTATCCTTCCGCTCTTAACTGTCGATTAAGCCCAGACAAAGCTCACACAGTTGCATCGAGTGTGCAATCGATGCGTGATATGGGGCTATGCATTGCAGTATATGGGATTCGACCCTGTGTTTTGGGCCAAACAAATGCCAAGGTGTTGGAAAACGGCCAATCAGGATCTAACAAAAGCCCCCAACAAATTGAGATTGGCAATGCAATGGAAGGGAACGTAAGGTAGAGGCAACAGTACCGCAGGATATTTGCATGAATTAAGATAAGCTGGATACAAAGACGATGGCAAATTGAAAACATATTTCAAGCAGCAAAGATTTCAAAGGATTAAATTTAACAAAAAAGATATTTGTGTAGCTATAACTTGGCTCTTAATATTAAAGAACTTAAGTTAAGATTTAAAATTGAGGAGAAAAGTAATCAATCTTTTAACGATTGGTATTAAGTTTAACAGAATGATTCAAGCTAAAGCTTTCATAAATATTTTATTAAGTTCTTTTGCAGTTCTCAATATCTATTGTTTATATACTTATCCACTCAATATCAAAACCCTGACAAGTAAGAAATAATAAAACAGATTGAAATTCCAGCAATTGTGATTTTTCAATCAGCTTAGATAGAGATTACGCCGACAGCTTCCGTCTCGGGATGCAGTCACGGAAACTTTAATTGAACTACGCACTACGCCGCAAGAGTATGCGGCAACATGACCTCCCAACCCCCAACCCCACGCAGTTCCAATATCCCCCCCCATTACCACCCCTTTTCACCGTTTTGCCCAGTTCCCCCCTCCCCTTGAAATCCCCTAACTCTGACAACACAAAGAGAAAACAGTTCACTTAACCAGAAAGCAACACGCAACAGCAACTCAAGGCAGCCGGAGGCGGACAAACAGAGACTCACGACCAGAATCAGGACGAAGTACCTAGAACTAACCTTCCCCTCACCAAAAACCGAGAAAATTCCCAGCTAGGACCTGGCAAATAGTGGAAGGTTGGTAAATATAGAGGCACTTGGAGAAATAAATATATTATAGCAATGAAAAAATCTTGTATAAAAATAAGAATAAAATTTAGTTAATATTTGAAGAAGCAATAAAATTTATAGTTCTTAATTTTTAGATCGATTTAGTCTCTGTATATAATCTATAATTTGAAGAAATACATAAACAGAAATAATGAAAAGAGTTATGCCTAACTTGAGGTCTAGTCAGGAATATTCAACAAATAATTCTGCATTTATAATTAAAATAAACTAAACCCAGCTCAAGACACTTACTATAGCATCATATAGTTAGATATTTCCCTAGAATTTATATCAAAAATCAAATTCTATAAATGAAAAGTCACTCTATTTCTTCGAGTGCAAATATAGCCAGAAGTGAGGGGAACAGAAGGTTTTCGCTTGGCTCGTGGCATTTGAATTTCTGATGCATTTTCGATTTTTCCAGGAGCTCCCTCTTCATACGCATTTCCCATTTGCGCTCTATTTTCTTTTGTTGCACAGAAATTGCAACTTTGTTTATTTAAGCGTTGTACCCCGTTTGTTGTTTTATTTTTTTCGTATTTATTTTTGGGTGTGTGTTCATTTGTACTCGGTTGCGTATTTATTTTTGATTAAATACTGCGACTGTTTTCCTGATTTCGTTTCGGGCAAGGAATTAGCCCAGAAACAATAGAATCAAGAGTTTCATCTCCGCGAAACCAACTTTCTATGCTTAAGCCGCGGTACAACGAGGACATGCAATAATAATTATCATTTTGTTTGCTGTTTAGTGTAATTACACTTGGCAGCTGGCGGAGCAAAGAGCCAAGAGCCCAGCCGTGAACTCCGCGCGAGATATGAGAATTAAAATTTCAAAAGGAATGCTCAACTTGTACAGGGATTACAGTGAAATGTTACTTATTATATAGCTTTTAATTGTTAATATTATGTATATACAAATAATTTCATAATACTAGCTTAAGTAATTTATTTTCTTAACTTTAAATATATGTATTTCAACAAAAGAGTTCTAATATATTTACTAGACGAAATAAAGTGATTTAGAATTAGTTATGCTTTTGTTATAATTTAAATAGTATCTCATTTATATTTTAAGGATTTTTTATTTTTTTTATAAGAACTGCTCAAAGCTGGTTCCACTGTCCTTTTGCAGGATTCTGGTAGTTAACACCAAGCATGAGTGGAGTCCACAGCATAAAATAGTCAAGTGACAGGGCGACATAGCGGCAAGGACAGAAAACAGGAGGTGGAAGTATCCTTTTTTGTTGCTCAGCGACACTTCACCTGGAAGCCGTGAGCAAGCAAAGCCGCTGCAATTGCATTTAACGATTAAAACGAACCCGTTTGAAGGGAAAATATGTGGGCTCCTATGTTTACACAGTTGTTTCCAAAATATTAGTATTGAAAAATGTGAATTTTAAATTAATTCGTTACTTTTAAAAAGATTTAAATGTTTTTTAAACACAAAAGTTTCGTAAATTTACATTAATATATGGCTTTTTGAGTTATTATATAAAAAAAATATATTTATATATATATATATAAGATATAAAAATATTTAAAAAAAATTTTAACACGTGACATATATATCACGTGTTAAAATTTTTTTAAAATATTTTTATATCTTATCTTATACTTTTTTATATTATTATACAAGTTATAAAGGTCCTACATCCTTGTCGTGTGAAGAAGGAAAGTAAGAGAACTTCATAGACGGCGCAACTGTCGCATTTCCGCATTGCAAATTACTCCTTTTATTCCATGACATTTTTTGTAATTAAGATAAAAGCGAAGCCCGTCGGAACGAAGAGAAATAAAGAGGACACAAAGCTCCTGAGAACCTGACAACAAAGCGCTTAAAGGCGGCACTTGAGCGAGGACAAAGGCCGGCGAAAGGGATACCTGAACGAAGCTGTCAAGAATTGATTTAAGTCTAGCCTGACGGCTTAATCTTCTGATAGAATTGTATTTAAGCTTCAATCATTCTTTTGAATAAATTATAGAATAGATTTTAGTTTTGTGAAATCCAATTAATTAAGGCAATGACATATAAGATTACTGTTTGCTTATGAAGAGCTAGCTTTAGATGTTGTATTATTTTTCCTGCCTCTTTTTTAATAGTTTCTGAAATATATCGCTTTCCAAAACTAATCTGTATTTTTAATATAATATTCGAAAGGACTTTTTAGCGATAGATGCATTGTTATTGACTGATTTAAGCCTCCCGCAAAATACAGCTTAATCTTCCTTCGTGGTGACCTGCTGGGCGATGTGAAAAGGCGCTTGGAAAATTGTTAAATGTGGCATGCATAATTGCAGCTAGAAAACGTCAGATTATCAAAGGAAAAAAAAGAGCAGCGGACACGCCCCCCGGAGTTGGGCAGATCGGCGATCTGAAAACCTCAGTCAGACAAAACATTGTCAGTCCTCGGACAGCTGCAACATCAAACTCTCCTGCCCAACCCAAACCCAAGCTCATCGAGGGCATTACAAGCTCATCAAAAACTCGAGCACAGCCTCAGCTCATCATCATCATCATCAACATCGTCAACATCATCAGCAGCCGATCCCTTTTCGTCCCCCTTCGATCCTGGCCCTCCCTCGATTGTCATTCAAATGAACCCGTTTCTCGTCAGGCGACTGCTCCTGATATTTTTTGTGACATTTTTCATATTAAAAACGTTTTAAAAAACAACAAACATGCAGATTTAGATGCCGAGGGATGATTTCCGGGCAACAGCATCCGCGTTAAAATCTCCGCTCAAAATTGAAACATTTTGACCCAGGACCTTTCGGTACGAACTTCGAGCCGTTGAAGTGGGCGCTGCATATCGGAGATAAAAAACCAACAGAAATCATGATCTGGACCTCCGGACCTGGACAATCTCCATCTCAATTCCTTTATTTTGACACAACCAAAACAATGTTTTCGGGCAGAAAGTAAGCAGGATTTGAGGCGGAGATTCGGGCTAGATAAGAAAAACATATTTTGAGGCTCATGAGTTTATTGTTTTCATATTTTGACAGCTTCAAGAGCGGTATTCGAGAGAAGTATAAGGGATTACAGAGCGGGAGACTTGAAATAATAATTTTATATATTTTAGAAATTAAGAAATGTGAAATGAAATACTTGAATGTATTTTAACGTTTTCTGAAACTTAAGAGAACTTTTTCGTAACCTAGTAAGGTCTGTTGTTTCACAACTCCCTTAACTTTTTACTGACCACTGAATATCATTTTTAATGAATACATTTCGTGTGTCTAATGGCAATATAGAAACTCGATCTATTTAGAGTTCGTCCCCTGGAACACCCACTTTGGGTTCCAAGAGCCAGTCCACCCGGCCACTCCTCCAGCCCGATTTAACCCCTTTTTTTTTCTCACTCGAAGTTGGCGTGCAAATCCCGACAATTATGCGGGTTTTAAAATGATTGCTAACCCAAAGCTCCTGCCGGTGGCCCTCGGCTATTTGCGTAACTCTCCGGCATCTGGATGCTGTCTATATTAAATGGAATTGCCATGTACATTACAATTTTCACGGCTGAGCTGAGCGGACACACCTCGTCTCGCTGCCATGTGAAAGATCGCTTCGGGGATACTGTATCCGAGGTCCATAAATGCAATCAACCACTCCAGCATCCAAACAGAACAAAGACGGATGGAGCCGGAAGGAGTGGCTCGTGTGGTGTCTGTACATTTGCAACAGATTTTTTCAAGTGCAGGCGACCACTTCAGCTCCGGACAATCCTCCCCTACGCCCTACGCCCCTCAGCGTTTTTAACCCTTTACTGGTAATTTATGCAAATTAAAGCGCACTCCATTTCGCGCCATCACATATGAAACAAAAAAAAGGAACACAGAAAACACAAAACTAGGGAAAACAAAAATACGAGGCACAAGAATAAAATATATTCCATACTTTGATTTGTTGTTTGTTTTGCTGTTGTCCGCTGGGTGCAGGCGCAGCTTCAACAATTGTTAATTGTTTCGCTTTAGTCGTTATTTTTCGAAAGGAAGCGGAAATATTGAAAATACCAGACAGCGGAGGAAGGGTAGCAAGGACTCGTGCCAGGAACTCGTGGCCATATAAATTGCCGTTAATTGACGGGTCCCCTTTACGCAAAATGCCAACTGTACTAAAAAAATGGTTTAGGTTTAAATTTTAAATTTGATTTTAAGGGAGTTATATTTTAACGATTGGTTTCAATATTATTTTATTTAACAAAATATGACATTTCTTGAGGGAACTTTAAAATATGATTGGTTATAAAATTATATGAGTTCAAATATACATTATTCAATACCTTCTTTCTAGTCTTTGTTACCAACTTAATTTGTTCTTAATCAATTACTTATACAGAATACTTTAAAATACTTAAATTTAGATAAAGATTGTCAAGGATTCTGATCAATTTCCTTTTAGATTATCCTTATCATTAATAGTCTATTATTTCCTCATGTGTTGTGTTGCAATTAAGAAGAAATATTTAATTCCTCCACAAATAATGACATTATTCTTTACTAATTTAACATTTTTTCTTGTAAATAAGTAATATTTTACTGACATATTTTTTTAAATATTTCTTAATTTATTTCAATACCTGAAACTAACTGACACTATTAAGTACACTACGTTCGAAGAGGGTTAAATTCTTGTAAGTAAAAGTTTCCCCCATTTTTCTTTCATAGACTTAAATCCTGAACGCTTACCACTTCCTACCGCAATCGACTGACAATTATTGGGTATTTAATTTCGCACAACAGACAGCCGGAGATTTCCCCCTGCTCTCCCCTTCGCTATCCTTCAGCTATATCCTTCGCTTTTTCGATTCTCCACGGGTGACAATTGCAGGCGCGGCCCATATTGAATATCAAAAACCGCAACGGCCAATGAAAAAAAAAGAAGTGAAAATTAAACGCGAAGGAAATGCGCATTAAGGGAGACGGGCGAAATCATCGGGCACCGCAGGACATATTCAGGAAGGGGATTACAACAGCAAAAAACAAGAAAGGAGGTCTGCAAAAAAACAGAAAAAGTGTACAAAATTAATCGCTCGCACGTGCGATGAAACCGAAATTCGAGGCACAAAATCAAATCAATCGCAGCATACTTGAAAATGAAATCGAAGATTCCGGTCCGTCACTGAAGATGATAATCACGAAGATGTCGATGCCGATGTCGATGTTGATTATCAGCACGATGATGGGCATACTTGACATGTCTATCAATAATATATTGTACAATAATTGCTTCTCATGCGGTGACGAAAATAAAAGAAAGTTTTGTTTTTTTTTATACCTCTGGCAATGAGCCATTAAAATAGCAGCGAATGAGCTAAACAAACAATTTGGTAATGGAACTACATACACATAATTATGTCATAATGTTCGATGGTAATAGACGTGCTACTGCGAGGAAGTCGTTACTTTTAAATGGGGGAAAAATATACACAAAATTTAGGGAATTATGATTTGAAGTTAAATTGAAATAAAATAGAGGGAGGAGAGTAAAAATGTTGCATTTAAAACTTAAATACACATTAACTGTTACATCTTATATTATCCCATAACTCATCTAAACTTAAAATTATATTAAAAAATTATATAGTTCATTAATATTCTTTTCATTGCCAACATTACCTTCATATTTTCATAACCAACCCTCTGAAAACATGTAAATACAGTTTAACATCTCTTAAAATAGCAAAACATCAAAAAATCACTGAACACAATGGAAACACTTCACTCCGTCCAGTCGGCATATATAAGTGCCGAATCATCCACCGAAAATCAGCGAAAATCATAAATAAACGTTGACAAAACTTTGACTAGGACCGATTAACCACCACGTAAAAAAGTATCCTCGCATCCCTCGAACGTAGGAGGTCAACGCGGGGAGGTCACTCGTGAAAAGGCCGTAAAAAATAGGGAAATTCGGCGTTACACAACTCCGGAATAGATGCATGATTTATGGACAGCTGGACAGGCCGAAGGACTCTACAGATTTCAATTGCGCGCCGGCGCACAGCTTGACAATCCGAGGCACTTGAGGCTAATTTCCCAGCAGTTGTCCCGCCGATTGAATATATATTTTTTAATTAAAAAAATCGACATGCATTCTTGTTAGCCAACAATTCGTTTCGGAATATATCGAATGAGCGAGTGAGTGAATGAACGAACAAACGGGTAGCAGCCGAATGAATGAATGAATGACAATGTTGGCGCGCACACGCGTATTGAGTTTCGCGCGCGGGACGAGAACATGTTTTTCAATTTTCATGCCAGAATAATTGCAAATGTGCGGAAAGCGGAGCTCGGCCAAATGACACAAAAAACACTTGCTCGCCAAGCTGTGAAAATGGCCATTGGCCAAGTGGAAATCGGACACTGGCCCGGTGGCCACCGGACAGCTAACACACATGGCATTGACCATGTCCGAGACCGGGTCGCTGAACACCAAACAAAATCAACTTGGTTTCGTTTGAGCCTTTTGCTGTTTTTAATTTATTTAAACGGTTTTGGGATGTGTGATAAAATTTTATTTAAACTTTGAGGAAATGATCAAAATATGAAAAAACCACAAAGGTTTATTTGGAACCATAAAATGTTGATTGATACTAACATATTTTTATTATTATTGTGTTAATATTGGGTATGTATTTCGTTTATTGATTAATCCCTAGGGTTAACTTTCGTTCAAGACCAATTATTTATAAGGTAGAATTTATCTTTTTTCCAAACTCAGACACATCTCTCAGACACATTCAACTCTTTACATCTCCTATAAAAGGTGAATTCCATTGGCGATCATCTCGATCCAAAAATTGTAGTTCCATGCACATAAATCTTGCCAACTGACTTTCGATCGCACACCGGCCACGCCCCTCAACCCTTGAGAGCCGGAGGCAATTGTCCTGGCACCGCTGAACCACTCAACCACTGAACCACTTCAATGGCGGAATCGACACATAAATCTTCAGACAGGACATCCCGAAATTTGTCACTTTCACCGATGGCGCGGCTGCCAAAAAAACAATTGACAAATGGGCGCAAAAAAATAGCGGGGAAATTTACGGAAAAACTCCGGAAAAAGGATACAGGATGCAGCGACAAAGTCCCGCCACAACAAAGGAGACAAAAAATAAAAAAAAAATAAAGCCGAGAGACAATAAGGAGCGAAGTGAATTTTACGGTAAATTGACTGAGCACAAAAGGCGACCGCGAGAAGTCCTTTTAATCCTTTTAGCTGGGCAAACTATCGACGGCGAAATTGCCACTCAAAAGGTGAAAAACTGAGGGAAAACATTGCCCAGATTCGAATGGACACAATGTCCTGCTGCGAACTGGCACGCGACTGCGAAAGGGAGGATAGCCGGCAGCTGCGCCTGCGCCAGTGCCAGCGCCAAGGATATGTAATTCAAAAATCGAAAGTGACCAGGGGGAAAGTCATACGAAATACGAAATACGAAAAGGGGTCGAAAAATGCCGCCTGCGCCTGCGCCTGCGGTCGGCGGTACAAATTGAAATGCCAAAATCATTTCCATGGGCCGGAATTATAATTACAAAACCAACAAATGCGATTAACTGGACCAGTCCCCGGACTCGACAAACATTCGGAAAGGAAGGGGGTTGAGTTTTGAGTACTAAATTCACGCCTCGCTACACAAAAGCGCTGTAAATTATATTGTTAGCCGGAGAAACTGACCGCCGTCCAGTTTCGTCCTCGGTGTCCGTAAAATTGCCAAATTCCCATAATTGCAGCTCCTGAAACAATGGCAGCCTGCCGGACAGGCAGAAAAATAGAGCGGACAGGCGGACGGATGATGGAACCCTCGTCAGAGGCCGTGGAGGGGTGGTTAATTTTATTAGTTTGCTGTCATATGCTTATCGATTGTTTGCTTAGGATGCTGCTGCTGCAGGCCGTTGGAGCAACAAGGAAACACGCACAGGACATGACAGGACATAATCATAAATATGGCAACTAAATTATGAAATCGATGGGAGGCGCATTTTTCACATTTCTCCGAGGCTGAATTGGTCACGCTAGATTTCAGTGCATTGTTTATTTTTTTTTTTATAGAGCAAATAATAATAATAATAGATTGTTTATTTGAGTAGATATTTTTAAAGTATTCCTTCACTTTTAAGAAATAAAATATGTTCCTTAATTAAGGGAAGTATAATTAGATTATTTTCAATGCTCTCTATTTGCATATGAATGTATTTTATATATATATATATTTTTTTAATAAAATTATATATGGAAAAATTTACTTAAAAATATACATTTTTTAAAAAGTTCAGGAACGCGACTGAATTTTAAAAATTAAAAATGTAAAATTTGAAGGGGATATTTTCTGTCTTAAATTGATAAAATTCCTTTTAACTGATGGTTGCAGATGAATGTCATCCGGAAATATAAATTTAAAATAAATATTTGTACTCTCCTGTATCACTTAACCAAAAGGTTTAATAAAATTCGCATATTCAATACAAAATTAACATAAATCTTTGAATCCCGATAAATGCCTTTCTATCAACAATAGTTGATGTGTCTCCGCTAAATATTTTTTCTCTTGGTTCGTGTCCCAACTGAACCATCCAGGATTCACACCCGCTAAAATGCTGATTGCTTGCAATAGCTGCACACTGGGCTATGCTAGTATTCCGTACTGAAGCTAACAGCTATAGGACTCAAGATGGTTATAACAAATAATTTTGATTTATTTTGGGAATAAAATCTGTAGATTAAAATTTCGATTACTCAGTTACTAGAATTCGTTTTTCCAGAAACAAAAAGAATATGTTAATTATAATATCAAATACAATCGAAAAGGGATACTCCAAAGGAGTTGCCAGTAAAGGCAATATGTCCAGCGAGGACAAAACTTTTTTAAAGACAGTTACGAAGGCGACAAACCGTTTCCTGTGGCCTTTCCAGAGTAGATATATTAATTACCTGTAACAAATAGAAATCCGAGCTAAAAATATCAACAAATGTGCAAAATAAATAGGAGGACAAGAACGGGCTGGTAATAAAAAATTATTTTTATAGGCAAAAATGTAATTTTTAAAGAAAATAAAATTATTTATTGAGACAAAATGAGTGCACAAATATGGTTTTCTAATATAAAAAGTAATTATATTTTTTAAAACAGATAAAAATTTTAGCTGGCTGCTTTAAAGTGGAGCCAAAGTGGTTTCGGGGTCAACTAAACTGCTTTACTCAGGCACCATAAAGGAACCATAGCAGTTGGTGTCTCGATTTCTCAATACCAGACATACCAGAGCGATCAGCAGGAGGACTATAAAGGGGACTGCGAACCAGATCCACGTGCACTGATCCTTCTGCTCCTCCTCTACCTTCGGCGCCATCTGATTCATCGGCAACTCCTTTACTTTCAGAACCTTCTCCATCTGTGGAACCTTCGGATCCTTCGGATCCTGCTCCTCCATTGGCATCATCTGATTCTTCGCCACCATCTGATCCTTTGTAGCCTCCTCCATCTTCGGTACCTCCTCCACCTTTGAAATCTTCAGATCCTTTGGAACCTTCTCCACCTTTGGTACCACCTCCACCTTCGGTACCTCGTCCACCTTCAAAACTTCCTCCACCTCCGGCACCTCCGCCACCTCCGGAACCTTCAACATCTTTTGGTCCTTTGGCATCTCCTTCACTTTTGGCACCTTCTGATTGTTATAAAAAGTGGCAGTAAAATTATTGACATCAAAGGTTAAGATTTTCAGGTCCTTGAACTGGTCATTAGTGGAACGAGAGTCAAAACTGGCCTCTCGGTTTCCGTCAAGATATAGGCTTTGAAGAGACTGGGCTTCCTTAAGGGTTTCAAAAGATACATTCCTTAGGTGATTGTGGGAGAGGTCCAGCGTGATAAGCTGACGCCCGAAAAGAGGTGATCCCATTGGCAGACATTGTATGTGATTAGTGGAAAGGTTGAGAAACCTGAGACTGGGCAGCAGACATTCCCAGGAACGGTTAGTGCTGGAGAGATGAATGGTATCTAATGAGGTATTGGACAGATCCAACCATTCCAGCGACCGACTTTTGCAGAGGACATCATTGAGAAGGGATCCATTAAATCTAGCTCCGTGAAAGTCCAAATGGGTCAACTTAGAGTTCCCAACTCGAATGTTTTGGATACTTCCGTTAACCTTCAAGTGTTCCACTCCACTATTCTCCAAAGTTAGGTTGAACAAGTCAATGGCTAGCTGCACCTCCTTCAACTGGTCACAATCGCTGAGAAGAAGGCTCCTTAAGGGGTTCCCAGCCTGAAGGACAATGCTAGTCAACGGATTTTTTTGGAGATCTAATCCCTGTAGCCTTGTGTTTAAACGAAAGATATCCTCCGGCAGACTGGCGATTTTATTATTACTCAAGTCGATACCAGCAATATTCGCTAGGGGATCGAAGATACCTTCCGGAAGGAACTGAATCTCATTGTTTTGCAGATGTAGAAACTCCAGACGCGAAAGTCCTTGAAAGGACTTATTGTGTAATGTTTGCAGATGGTTGTCGTTCAATATAAGCAGACTTAAATTTATGTACTTGGCAAACTGGTGATTTTGTAACTCCCGAAGGCTTTCGTCCTTGTAGCTTAACCAGACGATGAGATCTGCGTAAGGAATCTCTATTATGTTGTCAAGTTGGATTGTTGGATTATCTTGTGTTATAAGATGTTCGAGCTGAGGCTTGTTAATTTCTTGGTATCTGAGTTCAGACATATTGTAATAATAGTTGGGAAGAGTAACTGGAATGGGTGCCATGCAAAGAACAAGCATAGTTCCTATGGCGCACAATGCCTCTAAGACCATTTTTCCGAATGATTGATTGAAATAAGCCGCGAACAGAGTTGGAACCGATTGAAGTGAGAGCCCGGAGCTAACTGATCTGAGCCCCTCTGCTCGAAACTCTTTAAAAAGCCTATCAAAGCCTCTGGAGGTTTAAATGTAATCGATTGAAGGCGCGCCAGCAAAGGCAATTATTAAGATTTTTCAAATCAAATCAAATTTTAAATTTATAAATATTTAATGACTAAAAAAAGAAAAAATTAAAAAAAGCAATTATTCATTTACGCTTGTTTTATGAAAACTAATCTTAGCTTTAATACCCGAGGGTCTCATTACGGAGCTAGTTCGATTTTGTAATCTGGACTTATTTTTTTTTTTTGCTATAAGGACGTGTGCCAATTTCTTATCTTGCTGTTTCAATATAATAAGCACAGGGAAAAGCCACCGAAAAATATTAAGTTTAGCTACGTTTTATATAGGAACATAACCGACAAAATATTATTTTCGACCAATTAGTAACTTGTGTGACGAACGGGATTACATTTATTTTTTTAATGCAATTTTTTATTTAAGTAAAATAAAGCAATTAAGCAATTAAGCATCAATAAGACAACAATATCCCATATTTTTCTTCTCTGTAATAATTGCCCCAAACTTCCCATGAGTAAAACTCTTTGAAATAATTTATTGTTTTCTCGTTTAATATATATTTCTCTCGGGGCTTGTTCCATTTCCGGGATTATTTGGGGGTACATATACACAAGTAAATCGTAAAATAATTCCAAGCAAAATGAACCTGCACACGGCTGAGGGGGAATACATATACGTACTAGGGGTCCCGTAAACAATGTCCTACGCGTCCATTAACTACGAATAATACACGACCATCTGGGGTCCTTGAATGGATTGGGTGGGGTTGAGTTGTGGATCTGCATTTGGAGTCGGGTCTGGATCGTCTTGGTTGAGTGCGACTCGCTAAGTGCGTGCGTCTAATATTACCTCTATATATATATGTATATATGATCGTAAGGGTGTATATATTTATCTTGTGTTCGATTGTGTGTGGCCTTGTGATATTTCGCTTGCGATACCTTAGTAAACTTGATTGCATTTCTGTATTGTATTTGCGGTTTCATACGATTATGTTTAACTCTTACGGGGTATACTTTCTGTTTCCGTTGCGAATATTGAGTGCTGCTTAAATGACGTCTTCGAACTGAGGATACGTAACAAAAAAAGTGTAACTCGCTCGCCGTACTCTATAACTTGTGAACTCTGCCTCGGCGTCTCCACCAAATTGCATTCAATGGAGAGGTAGTCCTCGGCTTTGTTCCTTCCTCTCGTCCTGTTTTGTTGGTTTTAGTTCCCTAAAATGTATGCATATATTTAAAATACGACCCCGTCGATGGGGGCTTAAAACGATTTAGGCTACAGTAAAACATTTTCAATGCGCCAAGCTGCGAAGCTTTCAAGTCTTAACTATTCAATCAACTACCAAGTAAAGTGTATAATTCCGTATAATTCGAAAATTGTTATCTCTTTTTGTTTTTTACTTTGTTAAAAAAAACAACAACTCATCAGCAGGATACTGGCTTCCTTTGGTTTTTTTCGTGTTGTCTTGTGGCTTAGCAGTCTAGAGATTAGCTTCAGTGGAGAGATATTCTAGTTAATTACGCATTGCTGTAAAAGCAACTGGCTAAAGTTCAATATAAAGACAAAAATATTATTGTTATCAGAAGAAAGCTTTGGGTGTTTGTGTGTGTTTGTGGGTCTAGCATAGGTGAAAGCAGCCCAAGTTTACATTTATGTATATTCTCCGGAGTGTATAGAAAGTGGGTGTCAGTGTTTTTTGTGTGATACCAAGATTAGAATTGCCTTACCTTAACCAACACTGGCTAAGCAGGAGTAGTTCTTAAAAAAGAGTTTTCGGGAATATCAAATGAGGATTTAACTTAATGAAATAAAAATAATCATAGTTTGTCAGCTGAAATAATCTCACTTGATAACTCTACTACTTTAGATCATATTAAACACAGATAATAATTATTAAGTTTATTGCATAGTTGTAAGGTTGGTATTCTTATCCCGAAAACCCTTTTTAAAGAACCCCTCCTACCTAACCATCTCATACCTAGCCTAATAGTTCTATAACTTGATGGTTCCCCTTTCGATTTCTGCTATATTTTTTGGTTTCTTTATCACATGCTTTGCATTTCGGCTGCTCAAAACGTGTCTGTATGTGCGTGTATATAGTGTAGTCCCCGAACGGGGACCCTCTTAGAGCTTGTCCAGATCCGGCTGCTCCGGTTCGGTTGGACTGATCGGCGACATTTCCACACTATCCAGAAGCGGGGTCTTCTCCTCGCTGCAGCTGCTGCCGGGTGCATCGTCCATGTCCATCACGAAGATCCTCGAGAGATCGGCGCCACTGAGGGTCAATCTGGACGGCGACTCGTCCACCGAGCTGCTGGTGCTGCTGCTGCTGTTGCTGTTGCTACTGGTGGTGTTCGGAGTGATGATGTTGCTCTGGCCGATGCTGTGGTGGTTGCTGTGGTTGCCCTGGGCTGTGGTGCTCGGGATGGCGGTGCTCTGATCGAGGGACTTGGAGGGCGTGCGATAGCTGGCAGTTGCTGAGGTGGCCACTAAATTCGATTGGCTGGACTGAGCGGACAGCGAGGTGGTCTTAATATTGGTCGTCTTCAGGTGGCTGCCGATGGAGCAGCTGCTGCTCCACCTGCCGCCCTGGGGGTGCTTCTTCTGATTGTAGTGGGGCTGATTGTAATGGAGCCCCTGGCCCTGGTGCGATGGTGCCGTGGCATTATTGTCGTTATCGTTGAAGCTCATCTCGTCCTCGCTGTGCGTGTTGTTAATGGCCGTCTGCTTGAGCCGCACCAGATGCCGCTCCGAGTACGACTTGCGGGCGTCCATCACCCTCAAATAGTCGGAGGACTCGCCCAGGTCCTCGCTCTTGGAGCTGCAGTACCTGGCCGCGTTCCGTGAGCCGCCGCTGCCGTTGCCACAGAAACTGGTGGTCACGCTGAGCATCTGTTGGCTTCCGCTCAGCGATCTCCGGCTGGCCTGGGAGCTGCTCCTGCTGCTCTCATACTGATTGTCCCGCAGCGAGCAGGGCGAGATCCTCGGCGACGGATTGTTCTCCATCAGGGAGTCGTTGCTCTTGGCAATGCGATTCTTTCTGTAGAACTTGCTGTCCCGCCAGAGGGTCTGCCTGCCGGTGCGCTGCATCTCGATGCTGTTGCCCGGGTGACTGGGCGGCGTCTGGCTGGTGGGCGTGGCCGTGGGCGAGTCGTGGCCCTGCCCCTTGCTGATGCGGAAGGAGGCGTGGGTGAGCTTCTTATACTTCTCACTCTGCATGTTCACGCGATTGTCCGAGTGGGTGCGATCCGCCATGGGGAGGAAGGCATTATCGATCCGACGCTCCTCCTCCAAGGAGCGGAAGGCCAGGCGATTCACGTGCTTCAGATGCTGCTTGTCGGATGTTCGCTTCGGGGACATGTCCTCAAAGGAGCTTACCTGGAAAGGAAACTAATTAAGATTTCTTTCATAGACTAAGGCAGAATTATATTTTAAATTTTATTATTTACGGAAACTAAATAACTGTTATATATCAAATGTATTTTTAAGCTAGAGATATATTTAAAGGCTTACTCACCCGATATTTCTGCGAGAAGACCTCTATCATTCCCGATCGCTTCGAGGGCGATGTCGTGTAGATGGAGTTCTGATCGTTGACCAGGATCTTGGGCGGATCAAACTGCTGCTGCTGCTGGGGATGGCCCTGCCCCGAAGCCTGAGCCTGACCCTGGGCCTGACCTTGGCCCGCATTGCTGTTGGAGGCCAGCGAAGAGCTGCTTGAGTTACTGGTAGCGGTTACCAAGATCTTAGGCGACAGCGAAACTGGAAACTGCTGGGGACGTATGTTCCCGTAGGAGCCACAATTGGAACCGGACGAAGTGGAGCCCGTGCCTGACATGGCATCGTCGATGTGGAGAAAGTTGTTGGGCGAACTTTCGCGGCACGGCGAGGAAATGGCCGAGTCCTGGGACACCATGCTCCGGGGAATGGTGGCCAGCTCCAGGCAGGTCTCATTGCCACCCGTCGTGGTGGCTATGATGATATCCTCCACGCCCTCGTCGATGGGCGAGGAGATAGACTGGAAGCTGCTGAGCCGAATGCTTGAAGAGCCGATGGACAGGTCGTTGTCGGTCAGTGAACCGAAGGCCGAGTCCTGGGAGGGATTGCTGCGGCCGTACTTGAGGCACTTCAGCGAGTACTCCAGCCGCCGGCTCTTCGAGTTCTTGTAGTTGCACATATCGGCGGTGAGCTGGTGATTGAAGGAGGCTCCTGCGGCCGACGAAGTGCAGGCCGGGGCCTGCAGCCTCTGCGAGCCGGATGAGCCGCTGGCCTCCTCCTCCTCGAGCACCTCGAACTCCTCCACCTCCACCTCCTGGGCCTCGTAGCCATCCTCGGTGGCGGCCACTCCCTCGGCCAACAGAACATTCAGGTTGCTCTGGCTGCTGGTGCTACAACGAATGGTCGGTGGCAAGTGCTCCTGGCCCGGCTCCGGCTCGTGGCCATTGTCATCCGAATAGAGGGCCGCCGGGTCACAGTAGTGGATGGGCGACTCCGAGGGCGGGTCGTACGAGTGGACGTACGAGTGGGCGGAGTGCCATTGCTGCAGGCGCAGCAAGTGCTGCCGGTGGCAGCTTCCACCGACCACAATCTCCTCCAGCAGACCCTCCTCCGAGTCGCTTGATATGTCAAATGAGTCCATTGTTCGGCTGATACTGTATGTGGTCGGGTGGCGCATCAGTAGAGGTTGGGGAGAGGGGGAAAAGGCCAGAGAATAACAATCAGAAATTCAGAACTCGGAAATTTCAATCGCAAACCGACTGCGGCACCTGGTTCGGATTTCTTTTGTGTTCGGATATGCAGAGAAGCCATGGCATGTCACTGGATGCGATGAGTGTTGTGTGTTTTTGTGAATAGAAGCGGCAATACGTGCGGGTTACCAATCGAGCCCAAGTCGCCTGCTCTCCAAAAACTCAATTAGTGACCCATCAAAACTACGGTTCTGCTGATATTTCAGAGTTTTTAAAGCAGACATGTGCTAGCCGTGATACAAGGATATCTCAAATGAGAGCTTAGCTTTGTTTAAGAGGTGGGATTTAAGTTCGGAAGTATTTCAGCTCAGTTGAGTCTTTACAACAGAGCTAATATCTTTGGAATTATGGCTTTAACTTCAAATAGTCCACCGATTTATTGAACTATTAAATACTACAGTTAAAATTATATACTTTGAGCTTTAAATCCCATTTTGTAATCCCCAAGAAAAATCACAGCCTAAAAAAACTACACTCTAATTTAATATTTGAAAAAACAGACTAAAATGGAAAATATTTAACCTGCTAGGAAAAGGGCATTCAGTGCTTAATCGAAAACAAATATTGCCTTTGTACACATATATTCTCTACATCATGCAATCAACAATATAAACACAAACGTTTGTTCACGGGATTTATGGTGAGATTTAAGCAAATAAGCTACAACAGAGAAAACACACAGTTATATAGAAAAATTGATTATGCAAACTATAAAGTCTAAAAACTAGTGCAAACAAAAGGCTTTGGATAATGTGGTTGGCACTCTTTAAATGAATAAATAAATATAGGATTTTCTGCACTTTCTGCTGGCCCCTTCTTACATCGATGGAGATTCGATTTGGTTTACTTTGAGGTGGTGCAAGTGGTGTTGCTTGCTTTGCGTGGCTTGCTGGCTGGTGGTGCAGTGGATCATACAAAAAAATTGCCACTTACCACAAGTACCTACGACATATATTGTTTTTTTTTTTTTCTTTTTTGTTTTTTTGCAGTTTGATTTCATTTTCCATTTGATATAAAAAAATTACATGTTCGTACAAAAAATGGCATGTTTGCTGACTTATTTTTTTAGCATACTCTGCAGATCATGATTTTATTTTCAGGTATTCATTTTATTCAGGTATTCATTTTGTTTCACACGATATTCATTTTGTAAAATTTAATTGTGAGATATAATTTTTTGTTTGTGAGTTGTTGATGGTTTCAGGCTCGGTTTGGGGTTTGGTTTGGTTTGGTTTTCTTTTTTTTTGGTACGGTTCAGTTGGGTTTGGTTTCGGATTTAGTACATACGAAAGACTTCATAGGGCGCAGGCAGAACACTGTTGTTATAGTTGTTGTAGTTGTTGTTGTTGTTGTAGTAGTAGTTGTTGTTGTTGTTGGTTTTTTAGTTAGTCGAACGGGTTATGTAAATAAACAAATGCAGAAATGCAAGAGTTTGTAAATCAAAAACAAAACACACACATAGGTGATGTAAACAAAAGTGAACGTTGATAGACATTCGAGGGCGGATCGGTATGTGTGTAGAAGATGATGGGTTTGGTGTAGCGGCAACTGTAACGGTAACTGCAACGGTAACGGGATTCTGGGCGCTTTCGCAACACTAAGATAGATTTAACACACAGATACACACACACACAACAGAGTTGAGTAGTAGTAGTAGTAGGCGGTAGTAGTAGTAGTAGTAGTAGTAGTAGGAGAGAAAGAGAGAGTAAAACATTGCATACGGAAAAAATACTTTAGTTGAAAAATCCTCCACTACGTAAAATGGTTTAATTAATTTAATTAATGTAAGTAAAAAACATGCGTTTGAGTATTTAGTTAATATTTTTTTTCTGAGGCAGCTGGGTAAATTTACACGGGGTCATTGGGATGCTTAAATATACATGAGGCAGCAACAAAATGAGGACACTGCTTTTTTTGGGACTTATTCTCTCGCGCTAGCTCGCTGGCTTCCGTCCTCGTCCTTTATCACTCAATTATATCCCTGTCTTGTATGCATAATTTTAAATTCTGCCTACGGTTCCGGTGAATGCGAATGGAATGGAATGGGTCAGGCTGAGCAGAGTCCAGGGCATTACCATAATTACCTTTAGGCACGCACTCATACTCACACTCACACACAGACACACGCCCGGAGCCACACGCACATCATCAAGCTTTTGGCCACATTTCTCGCTCTGCCATCTGCCATCTGTCCGTGTGTTAGTTTTCGTCTTTTCTTTGTCGTGTATTTTTTTTTTGTTTAACCTCTCCATGCGAGTGTGTGTGTGCGTGTGTGTGTGTGTGTGCGTGTGTGAGTCTCTCTCTTTATTAGCCCGAAATGCGAGTGCACAGGAAGAACAGGATTAACAGGCCCAGAGCGTGGATTAAATTGGCGCCCAACGTGGGGCGGAGCTATGACTCTACTACAAGCCACCAAAATTGTTTTTCATTTTGGTCAAAAAGAGGTCTTTTTGAGAAAACAAAGCCCCGGAATACAAATGGACTTCCGGATATCCGGACTTATTCGGACCTTAAGTCTCTTTTTTTTAGATTTCAGACCTTATGTTTACGTTTTAATAAGCAAATTCCAATGACTAAAATTAGTTTGAATTGGTAATAAAGTTTAATAAACAGCATTGTTGGTATAGAAAGGTTAGTGACAACATGACAACCAGCTAAGGATAAAGTCCCTGCCCCTTCGAGGTTTTGAGGCTCAGAGAGGGCTATTTGTTCTAAGGGATCAAACTGAGTTTAAATTAAAGTTAAACGATTGTTTGTTAATAACACAATTATTAAATAAAATTACTCTAGAAACAAAATTTCAAAAAGCATCCAAGGGTCTTAAAGTTAGTTATTATTTAGTTAAAGAAAGGTAAATTTGACTATAAACTTTAAATTAAACATTAAAAAGCTATTCATTACTTTATCTATATAACTATCAGTAGTTTTAAAATAAAATTTAGACCGTATATTATCCCATTAAAGGTCTCATCATATACTAAATTCTTTATGGATAAATCTAAGCTTGATAAACAAAAAAAAAACAGATCCCGAATTTCTTATATTTGCTGATCCTATCACACCGAGAATGACGACACGACGATGAACAGTGTACGGTTGGTCTGTGTGTGAGAGTGGGTTCGGTGAGGGACTTATGTGAGTTATGCCGATGACTGAGAAAGTGAAAAGTTGGCAGAGTTTGCTTCTAGGTGGAAAGCTAAGAAACAACTAAGCCGACAAAGGAGCAACTCACCCAGTGCGTCGATCGTGCGGCGTCGAGGGCGGCGTGCAGGGTGAGTTCGCCTCACTGAGGGAGTGGCCCAGGGAGGCGCATTGGCGCTTCTTCACCGCATGCAGCAGATTTAGGGTGGACCTGCTGAGGCTCGGCTTAATTGTCTGGAAAAATAATGATTAAAAAAAAAGGAATATTAAATAATATTTTTAGAGGCGCATTATTTCAGTCCTTACACTGAAACAGGGGCCACGCAGCTCGCGCAAATCGATGCTGCGAAAGAGATCGCACAGGACTAGGTCCTCAACGGAGGGGCAGACACCGCTAGGCGGCTCAAAGATTAGACCTAATATTTCCAGAATCTGCAATAACAAATATATTATTATGTTATATATTTAAAAACAAACCAAAATGAATTATCACCTGGCCAATTTGTGGGTAGTGCTGCATCTCCATCTCGAGCACCCGCATGGACGGCTTGGGTGTGGTCAGCTCCTGGCCCGTGCACATCTCGTACAGCAGGTGGCCGAAGCAGACGATGTCCACGTTCTCGATCTCGGTGACCGAGCGGGACCACATGACGGCATTATTCCGCGAGCTGAGCCCCAGTAAACCGTTCTCCAGGCCAGATAACCTGATGGGTAAAACCAGCAAAAACACATGTCACGGCGAATGCATAATTAAATGGCGAACCCGTCCATATCCCTGCTCCTTTGTTCTTGATCTTAATTATGCAACACATTCGATGGTGGTTCCGTTCCGCCTGTGCCACAGCCATGTATTGATGGCCAACACGTGGCTACGACGGCCACAAAGTGCCTACTTTTATGGATTTCTGTGCGAGCGAGAGGGGTAATGCCACATCCACCATCTACCATCCACCGATGTACCTTTATGACAAAGAGCGTATGTCAGACCTGATATGACAATATTATGACACTACACAGTGCCGTATACTGCAGATTGGCCTGGGCTTTCGGCTCGAGGGTCCTGTCAGTATTCATTAGAGCGCAGTATTGCTGACTAGCCGGAAAAGGCCACCCAAATTGGCTGACAAAAGGCGTTCTGAAGATGCTGGCTCTAGGTAAGGGATAGTTGACGGATTTCGGTTGGCAAAGGTATGCTAATTATCCCACAAAAATGTTAATTATGCTTTGAAACAAAACCTTAAACTTCTTTGTGTGAATTTTAAGGTGCAACTCTTAAATTAAAGGTAAAATCCTTAACAACTCCAGTGACTTTGCATACACTATCAATACCTTGTTAATTGAATAAATCTTCTCTTAACTGGCCTTTTATTTTGCCTTTCTTTTTATAGTCCTGATTTATCTTATTGCATTTTTCAGATCCTTGCCTTCATTACCATTTCAAGTAGAGAGGGACGACGAGAGATTCCTAACGCAATCCCACTTGAACAAGTATTTTGCTTTGCCACTCCATCAATCAGCTTTTCAGCTTACTACTCTCCATTGCTCTGGCAATGGACTTTTGCAATCCTGTGACCCTATCGATGGCTGTACATATGTATAAGCAATTTATATGAAAATCAGCTTTTTCAATGTCCTCCCTCCATTTGCAGCGACGAAGGGAACTAAATTGGGTCATGCACTTGGCGCAAACTTAAACAAAAGAAAAGCTAAAAAAAAAGAAATAATAAAAGAAAAAATAAGTCCGCTCTTTCATTGACTTTTACCTATAGGAATTTCTGGTACGCCCCCCTTCGTTTCCATCACCGAGCTGCAGTATAAGCATTTTTTGCGACGAACATTCATTTTTAAAATGGCAAAAAGCTAAAGCTTTATTTTTGTTACACCCATTCGATGTTTCCGAGTGGGTGGCGCTGGGCGTCGCTTTACGCGTTGTCGCACAGCAGTTACATGGATGTGGATGGGAAGGACAAGGGGACGCCAAACAGGGACATGCATTTAAAGTGCCACGAAATGGCCAACGATTCCCTTGAATTGCTTTTAATTTGCCATTTAGGACGAAATCGTTCTCCCTTCTATATCGCTGAATTTTGCATGAATGAAATTTCAGGACGGGGCCCCGCTCCGATATCAAATCTTTCAGTCATTATTAAATTAGTTCACGGCTGAACGGTCAACAGTGGACGATGGACTCACCTGGCTGCCCCGTTCTGCAGGATGACATTGCCGCTGTGCAGGTGACCGTGAAGCGGAAAGCCGCGCTCCTTCAGGAAGAGCAGTGCCTCCAGGATCTGACGCCCCAGGCGCTGCACTTGGCTCACCGGCAAACCGTTTGGCTTACGCGTGTACTTTTTGGCCCACGGCTCGTTCCACTGTGCCTGGAGGAGGATTTTAAATTAATTTTTAATTCAAATTCAAAGTTAAAGAGATTATAGTGCGGTATAACTCACTTTGTATATGAGATCCTTGAGGCTGCCGCGCGAGTTGAAGGGCGTCACCAGGCAGGCATAGTTATGCGAGCTGTTGCGCAAGAAGCCCAGGTCCAGCACGGGATATATGTACGGATGATGCAGCGAACCGAGGAGCTCCATGAGGATCTCCCTGGCGCACTCGCTGGGCGGCAAATCCTCGAAGGCCACGCAGTCGGGGGGCAGAGGGAGCAGCGTCAGCAGACGATCTGTGCGGACCTACAAAAACTCCCAAATTAAGCTATGAGCTAAAAAATCTCAACAGAAAACTACATACCGAAGCATCCGTGACCAGAAACCAGTTCTTGCCGTGCCTCGAGCCGATCTCATCCAGATGAGCAATCACCTCGTAGCGTCCGTTGGCACTCTGAATCCATTCCTGGGTGGCGTTCAGGGCCTTCTCCCGCTGGGCCCGCTCCCTGGGACTCCGCTCCACGATCCCATTGCCGCTGTCCAAGGCGGAATACTGATACTTGATGTTGGGCCTGAAAAGTGTCCATTACATTTTAACTCTCGTGTCTGTCAAAGTCCGCAAATAAAATGGTTGATAGAGAGCATACGTAGTTAAAGAATTGCTAACTAAGGAAACTTGTTTTTGTATGTTACAACTAAAACTAGAACTAATCATGAGTTGGCTTTCTGGGCAACGCTTTGACATTCATCGCATCACACTTTGGCAAGGTATTATTTACAACGACCATCGGGGAGGGAGGGACAATTAACATAAATTTTCCCACAATTTGCATAAGCGACCGCACTTGACCGGCGACAAAACATTTTCGTCCTTCCATTTCAATTATGTGGTCTCATGTTGAATAATTTATTTACAGGGATTTTGTTTACTGATTCCTCAAAATCAGGTTAAGTATATATATATACAGGAATTTGGTGCATATACATTTCACAGATTCATAATTAATGGAAATTTCTTGGTATTCGATAATGGAATTTTATGCAATTGATTTATTTCTGGATTGTTATAGGTTAATGAATAAACATTCAAGGATGTTAATGTAATTATTGAAAAGGAAAACCTTGAAGGGGTCCTCTTGTTAGTGTTCTTTATTTATAGTTTTTCCTTAGAAATTTAGTTCTTTATTATTATTAATGAGGTTTTCTTATGATGGTTAAAACCAATTGGCATCATAAAAAATTGTATATTGATTGCTTTCTTATTATAAATCGAAATACTTTTAATAAATTCAAGGTTACTATTATTTTTCCAATGTCATTTTGACGAGTGTAAAAAATTCAGAGAGGGGAATACAAAATGTACTAGCTCAACCGCTGACCGAAATATTTAACAATTCAGAATTGACCAGAAAACAGTGCCCTGGAGACCCCGAAAAAAACCTCATCACCATCTGCACAGGCCACAGGACAATTGCCAAAAAAAAGGGAGACACAAAATAATTTGCACAGCAACATTTTTTTTTTCGTTGGCAGGAAGTTGAAAGGTGCCGCAGGACGAAGGAATTTGCAACTCAATGAGGAGAGCGGAAGGCAAGGGACGGGCCAGAGGAAGAGGAAGTAACTGCCTGCACAATGGCGCAGCGGAAACGGAAGCAAGAGTTTATCATTTCATTTCGTTTAGCTCGGTCTCTTTTTTTTACATTTATTTTTACGTGTTTTGGGTTTTTGGAAACAGTTCTTTATTTTATTTATTTGTTGCAAGTGAAGAGTTGTACAAAGAGCAGAGTGCAAAAAAAAGCAACACAAAAAGGAAACGGTGTCAAACGAAATGAAAGAAGGAAGAAAAGCCAAACAAACTGCACTCACTTGGAGGCTTAAAAACGAGACAGGAACAGAGAAAGAAACTGAGATTAGGAAGTGCAAGAGAGAGAGAGAGGCAAAACAACAAAGACAGCAATTGTAACAAAAGAGGAACAAAATAGAAAGAGCAGAGAAGAGAGAGGGAGAGAGAGATGGGAGAGTGGGAGCGGGACAGGCTCATAAACAAACACTTACGGCCACTCAATCAAAACAGAGCGAAGGTTAAGCACATCCTCGGGTTAAGTTTAGCATGTGTTTGAAAATTTAATAAGGCACAAAACGAAAGGGAGACGCAGGGGGAGATGGGAGGGGAAACGGGAGGACAGGGTGAGAGTGAAAGTGTGTTCGTGTGCGGCATAAAATGTTGGCCAAGAGGCTTCTTTCTTCTCCAGCTACCGCTCCCCTTTCCCCTTTCCCCACAATCCATTTCACTTTCATTGCGTCACAAGAACTTGCAGAAACGAAAACGAAATGAAAATAAACACAAATACACGCTGAGAAAAATCATAGTAATAAAGGTTCCTAAACCGAGTAAAACATTTTCAAATTAAATCGTATGATAAATATTTTCGAAGCTAAGAATTAAAATAAAATAAAATCTGTAACTGGAACCATTTTAATAAAAATCAAAAATAATGCAATTCTAAGATTAAATTGTTATAATATTGATTTTAAATCTCCAATCATAAAATAAATGCAATGTAATAAATAAATCCGCTCTCCCAATCAGTCTATTTTTTTTAAGAGTGTAACAAAATTTTCCTCTTATGACCGATTGCAGTGGTATTTTCCCTCTGTGTATTCGTGTGTGCGTTAGCTAGACCAGAACAACCAAAAGCTGGGAAAACTCTTTGCCCGTTGCCTGTCTCTTTAAGCGCATGGCTTGCGCTTTTGGCCAACGGTGCGTATGTGAAATATTTCTCATTTCCCTGCTGTTCAAGGCCTTGACTCCGATTGCAGCTGTAACACAGCGTACTCACATCCCCGTGTATTTGTGGATGTGTATGTTCAAGGGTGTTTCGCCAGTCTGTTTGTTTGTTGATTTAAGCTAATTTTTGTTGCAAAAACGAAGAGGTGACTTTCTTTCGTTTATCTTCTTCGTGATATTGCAGTTTAAATATTTGCAAAACACTCGACACACTTGTTGTTTGCCAACTCTGGAACGTGGGTGGTGAAAAGGTAAGGCGAAAATGAGGGAAACAGGCTAAGGCTGGCAGATTTAAACTTACGGATGTAGTAAGAAATAAATTAGATTTTCTAAAGGATACTCCCTTGCCTTCATTAAAGCGAAAACGTTGGGCAGAACGAATAAAGAAAGAGGAATTTCGGAATTTAATAAATAAACTGTTCATTTTTTTCATATTGAGAAATATTTATCATTCGCCCGCTTAATTTGGAAAGCCATACCAATAACCTTTAATTAAAAATAATAATTAAAAATAAACCCCTTTCAAGCATCAGGTTTCGCGTTCATTAATATAAATATACCAGGCATCTGCGACTCATGGAAATAAACGAACCGAAGAGGCAGAGATACGTGAATTTGCCAGATACATAGATACCTGGCTGGGCCCAGGAGATACCACCTCTATTGGCGGGGGCCTGAAGTTCTTCAAAAATGTTCGGATGCCGCGCGTAATTAACGTGCTCGTGTGTGAAATTTTTTATTGCATACTTTGCAGCACTCACACATGCACACTCATCTGCTCGTTAGGAGCGCACACATGCACACAAACACACACCTAGCACACACCTCCGCATCGACAGACACTTACACACACGAACAGATGCTCACGCTCGCTTGCACATTCATCATACGGCTCAGCACGTGGCCGAAAGGGGGGCAAAGGGAGCTGAAAGGGGCGGGAATTGGGAGGACACTCACCCACACACACATGGCAGGCACACACAGATACATCCGCACACAAGCGCGAATCAATTTTTCGCCTTTTTCGAGCTTTTTCAAACTTTTGCTGAGTTGATAATTTAATTTGCAATTTTTTTAACACTGAAAAGAATTTCAGTTGCATAGTAAAAATGGCCAATTGTTTAGAATTTATAAAATATAAGTCTATAAAAATTATACTTCAATAAATATCAATTGATATTTATTTTCATATATTAAAATCATTTTCATATTTTACATTTATTATTTTTGGTTTTTAGAAAAACATTTACTAAATCAAATCGAAATTCATTTCAACACATTTTTTCTGCTAGTGCATTTGTATGGCAGGGCATCTAATTTGAGGAATTTTCACCTTGGCAAACTTTCACCTGCCGTTTGGAACAAAAGAAAGGGGGGACTGGGTTCGGCGGAAAATGCATTCTATCATCGCATTTAATACTTTGACTTTGGCACTGCCTTTGGCTTTTCATTCGAAATGAGAAAACTTTCGAGAATAAAGTTGCGAGAAATATTTCGCTACACAGAAGGAGAGTCAAAGCCAGAGATATCCGCTGAAAGTCAAGGGAAATAAGGGGAATTTCTACTATATAGTATATATATAATTTTTTTGCTGTTTCAATACAAACATCATTGCCCACAAAAGCTTTCAAGTTAATTATTTTTTGTCTGCTGCGGCTCAACCCTCTTGAAAATCAGATGGGTTTTTCTTCTGAATTACTTGTGTTATCTCTATGTACGGGTGCATGTGTATTCGAACATATATTTGAATAAAAAGAATAGTTCAGTGTGGTTTCTTTGGTTGCTACGAAAAAAATCTACGTGTGGCAAACATTAAAAGCATTTTCGGTTTTTAATTCTATTCATTTTTGGCATGCAAAGTGCTGTCGAGCTGGAATAAAAAATCAACTGAATCGAAGCAAAACGAAACAGAACGAAACGATATGAAATTGGGCAAGCAAAACGAATAGGAAACAGAAATGGCACTTGAGAATATGGCATCGAGATCTGTACACTAGTGACTGGATGCTGGACTGATGCTGGATCTCAAGTATTAGTACAAGCTAATTACAAAATAGTATAAATATTTAGTATAGTATAGAGTAGAGTAGTAAATGCAACCTTGTATTCAGTACTGAATCTATGGTATCTCTACTTCCGGTTTCCGCTGGCATCGACTTGCTAAAGAAGAGCCTAGCTAGATTGTCTAACCTCGCGCTAACCAGCGGCGATTTCTCCGAGTGCTCGGATAGATCTGAGTTATCTTGCTCCGAGCTCGCCGACCGATTGCTGCAAATAGAAGGGTACACAATGGTGGTTGCGTGGTTGGTGGGTGTTTTTTTGGTGGGTTTTGGTATTGGTATTGGTTTTGGATTTTGATTTTTGGATTTGGCAAAAAGAAAACATGGAAATAAACGAACAAAATCAGCGGTAAGTGTGTGTTCTCTTCCATTGTCGGTCTGTCAAAGAAGCTCCACTTGAATCGAACCGAAAACGTGTCACAAAAACTAAATAATAACTCGAGGAACCTGTGCACTGTGCTAGGTGTCGTTCGCCCACACATTGCAAAAGTCCTATATACACACACGGATATATGTCGGATCGGATCGGATCGGGTACTCACCTACTGTAGATCTGGCGCCGATTGGCGGCTGTCAGGGCCGAGACATCGAACTCGATCGCCGAGTTGGAGCGTTTCAGGCCGTTCGCCTTGTGCAGCTTCTTCATAATGTGTTTCACTTTCCTATCGGATTGGTTATCGGTTATCGACATCAAAGCGGTTGAATATCGAATTGGGAAACAAACACACACACGCATTGGCAGTCATACAAACTCAAGATTTAATTATGATTCTTTACGCTAAATTGTTGGAAAAGCATTGCCTGTAAATATTCCACTTCGATAATGAATTATATCAAAGTGATCGATAATATATCGTTTCTTGCAGGTAATCGATAATGAATAATTTAGTTTCCTACAAGAATTGGTTTAATTAAGGTTTGTAAGGCATTCAAATTGTTAGTAAAAATATTTTACATAAAAATTAAACAAGTATTTAATAAATGTTTTGAAAATTGTTAAGAATTTTAATATATGTTTAAAATTGGTAAAAAATAAAGCAGCTTGTAGAATTTTGGGTTCATGTCTGTTTTAAGAATTACAAAATTAAAAAAATTTCCTTTTATTGGTGGGTTCCTGTATGATTAAATTTGTTAAACCAAGAATGAATATATTTAATTTATAAAACTTAATACAATTTTCTTTCTGCTTAAATATTCCGGTTATTCAGTCATTTCGCATTGCTTTTCCAACCTTTTGTCCACGCATTTTCGGGACTCGTCTTAGCCAAAGGGATCACTCACTTTTCGGGCACTGGCGGCCGGACAAAGGGGTCGTGTCCTGTGACGGCACTAGCCCGGTTGTCGATCCGCTGCTGCTGGGCGGCCTTGTTGAACTTGAACATGGTGAAGGACTTTTTGGCGCTGGCCACCTCGCACACGCGCACAATGATCTTCCGGCTGCTCTTGAAGACCGTGTTCAGGGTCTTGTAGACGAGGATCGAGACGGACTTGGAGGCGTGCGGGTTGTGGTTGTGGTTGTGGCTGCTGTGGTGCTGCGAGGGCGGGGGGTTCGGCAGGGACTGCTGCTGCTTCAGTTGATGCACTGGAGCATGCGGCGCCGTCGACGCCGAGGATTGTGATCGGGTGATGACTTTACTATCCCTCGGGAGATGATTCCGTTCGCGCTGATCCCGCTGATCCCGGTGGCAGCTGATGATGAGCTCCGGCTCCGGATGCGCCGCTGCCGGATCGTTGACTTCGCTGGATGTGTCCTGTGGGAGTGTATTTGTTGTTTGTTTTTTTGTTTTCGTTTTTTGGGTTTTATTTTCGAACAAAAGTTGAGTAGTGGCCACAAGGAAATGGAAAGAAATATGCGGTAAAGACGTTTAAGAAATATATTAATCCAGAAACGATGTATTAGCGCAGCAACGAAACGAAAGCGAGAACTGACAGAAGCGCTTCGTGGATCGTGAAATGGGTAAATCATAAGCTATATAAGCTATATCTATCACCCCGGCAGTTGCACTTGCTCAACAATCGTTCAAGGAGTGTAAATTATTGCTGTAAAAGACAATCACAAAAGCATTTTGATGGGGAACTTTGCCAAGTTCCTTGGTTGTTTTTCACTGTGAATTGTGAATTGTGGTTTGTGGATTCTGTGAAACGGAAGCGGAAATGTTAAGGAAAAGGATAATCAAATGAAGGATAAAGCATGCTTTCGGTCATACGCCAATTTTTCAATTCAACTAATCTAATTTGCACCCAATTTGTATAGAAGCGTAATCTAGGAAATTTGCATAATAAAATTGTGTGAAGTTTAAACGAAAAATTCAACTAATTTCAGCGTGTCTGGAGAGTGTTTAAATTTTGCAGCCAATTGGAGTTTTTTGGAAAATCATAAATCGTATTGCTTTTGGTACAGTTGTGGGTTTTCTTTAGCTTTGCTCTGGTGATTTGATTTGCTCTCAATTTGCTGTCTAATTTGCTCCGCTCGGTAACTTGACTTGCTGATGCAACGAAAGCAAATTTACCTACCGATCGCGATCGCCTAGGCAAAGTTCGCTACAGTCCAAAATTGCACGACACCTAAATCCGAGGTTCGATGGTTACAGAAATTTAGTTACACAATTCGATTCTTCAGTATTTTTGCGGGGTGTTAATGATGGTAGGGCAGAGACGGTTGATGATTTGTGATACTTGACCTAAGTTTAATTTTAGTTTGCAGGCTTATATCTACATAATTTATTACATTTTCCGGCATTCAATTGAAATCGGGAATTAGCCAGATGGCCAATCGATTAGTGTCTGAGAATTATTTGATTTTCCCAATGAAAATTCATAGCAATTTAAATATATTTTGCGGGAAAAATAATGCCTCACACTTTCCCTTTTATATTAACCACTAAAAAAATATAAATATATATAAGAGACATGTTCTATATATTTTTGAACATGATAACTATACTCCTTCATTGATTAAAGAAATATGTATTTTCTTTCAACTTTGCCTATTAACTTCTTGCTAGTCATGACATTTAATATTTTTGTTCCTCATTAATAAATCATATTAAAAATTGATCAGACATTACTGAAATTTAGGATATATTCCTGTAATAATTTCTGTATTAATTCTTTCCTTAAAATGTTTCCCAACATTTATATTTAAATTTATTTCTTCACCTAAAAATGCACATAATTATTCAAGTATTTAATTAATGTCCAACAGAAACCTGACATTTTTTTCAAGTGGCACGTAGCATGTGCGATAAAAGCCTTTGACCATTAATTATAATTGAAGCCTTTCAGTGTTTATACACTAAATGTTTTGTTTTAGGCCGGAACACCAATTAAACCATCTAACAGAGAGGCATGATAGATCAGATTTCTATGTGAAATGCCGGCACACTCGTTAATTAAAAAGTACACGCCCCTTCAACATGCGAAACTTTTGAAGTTATTTTACCGAAAGCAAATGCGTTGCAGTTCAACGAATGTCCTTCACACGGTGAAAAGTAAACCACAGGCACGGCGAGCACAATAAAAACAACCACTACACACACTCGCTGCGCGGCGGAAGAACAATGGAAAGGACTTTAATAGACGCCGTGTGCCGCGCACATCTCCTCCTCGAGTGATGCGAGTGTGTGTGTAAGAGCTGCGTGACATTGAGCTCTATATAGAGAGTGTATAAACCAGGCAACATTTTTTGCACGTGTTCGCCGCACAGTGCTCTTGCCCCACCGCCCGCGTCCCATTTGTCTAATTGTCTAATTCTAATTTTAAATTGTGTTTTTTAGTTGCTGTTGTTGCAAGCGCCTTGTAGGTTGATTTAATCGTATTTGTTCTCTTTTCCAGCAAACCCCCAACCACGACCGCCCCAGGGCCATTTATCTAATCAGGGACAGCACACAAATGCTCAAAGTTCGTTTCTGCCTTTTACTTTCAAGACACTTTATTGATTTTCCTTTTGGGAGCGGTGTAAGTGGTTCGCTTTTTATTTTCTTTTGGCTTTCAGGTGTGCAGCAAAGAAACCCTAAGGCCCGTCCCCCTTTCACCTGTCCGGGTGTCAAATTCATATTCACATTCACAATCACGATATGCGAGTCGAGCTCCACTTTGATTATTGCATTATCCTGTCCGTCACTAGCTTGTTCAGTGCAAATTAAATTGTCAATTTCGGTAAATGGCCAAAGAGAACGCGATGTGGAACTGACATTGTTTGCAACGTGTTCGACTGGAAACAGATGTCATTAATCAATATCGTACTGTTCTTCGTCTGGGCTTAGTTCGCTGCTCCAGACATTAATTATCGGCACTTTAATTGAATCGCTTTCGGTGGGAGCTTAGTGGCAAGATATTACTCATGCTGAGAGTTAAAAATAGGTGGGAAATGTCTCCATGCCCTTAGTCAATTACTAATTGTTTTGTCGAGTATTAAGAGGGTTTTTGTAAAAAATTGATGACTAAAAACACCCGGGAAAAATTATTTTTATCGATCAATTTTAAGCTATTTATTTCTCCGGCTTTTTATGTTTGAATAATTTAATCACATTTTGTAAACTGCTAAAATTCAGTCTAGCTTTTGGTTAATTTTTAAGCAACCCAAGAAAATATGTATCACTTTGAAATATATCTCAAATATTTTACTTTCTTAAGCAACGATTTAATCTTCATTTTTCACGGTTTATCTCCCAAGAAATACTCTCAGAACAAGACCTTAATTTTGGTCATTACATGCCACCCAGCTCCTTTAATCTTCCACCGCAAATTGCAGCGACCGAAATAGAATAGCACATTAAAAATGATGATGATGATGATGATGACGATGGAGGAATGATAAGCAAACCGAGTTCCCGAGCGAGTGGCACCTGCTTTTGACGATTTGAAGGGGGAGTTTTTCGATTTCCGCCCCAGCACTAGACCAGCACTTTCCACGACCTCCTTGGCTCCATCATGGATGCACCACTCATTGTTGATTGGGTCAGACGGATTTTAATAAATAATTAAATAGTTTCGGGGACGTCACAAAGTTGGCAGAACGAGTTGACTTTCCGGTGTCAGGGCGCCGCGTGCCATGTAATGGATTAGAAAATTTCGGGACACCCAAATTAACTTTTGCAAGTTGGAAAGTTACAATAAGTTCTCAAAGTTTTACACCCGCTGACGCGACGAAACTCTGCGGTATAAATTACTAGAATATTTAAGCGATGAAAACGCGGCCAACACGGTTCACGGGTCGTCCGTTAATGAAGGTGCGATTCGAATATCGTTTCGTTTGGGGCGAAAACTATGAAATTCTTCATTCCAGTCGGACCGAGGTGTGTTTTCAGGTATTACTCGTATATAAGGCCACGTCGGTATGTGTATAGAGTGGGCCACAATGTTTGCGTGCCCATATCGCCGCCTCTTGTTTGTGGCTGTATTTGTGGTCGCCTCGTCGGCTCTCACCCACTTTGTTGTCTGTCCCGCTTTGGTCTGTGCGTTTTCCCCTTCTAACTGGATTATAAAAATTGATTTTTAATTTTTATGACAATTTCCAACTGACTCACGACGAGAGCCGCTCGCCGTTCGCCGTTCGTCGTTTGCTTGGCATTCGCCAGGAATGTCGACTATGTATTCATTCCACTGCTATTTGCTCTTCCTCGGCCAACCGAGCCTGCTAACCAATCCCCGCCTGAACTTGGCATGCCAGTCTGTTTGGCTAACAATGTATGGATAATTTACCGTGGGCCGAAATTACGGGTCCCAAATCCCAGGGGGACAAGGTCAAGTTCAGTTGGTTTCTGGTTAAGAAGGTAGTAGGTTGGGAGGTAACAAAAATTAATGAGTTTCTTTTATTTGTTTTGTCAATAATAACCAAATTCGAAAGATATTGTTACTTAGTTATTATTATAACTTTAAGAAATCCAAATTAAGAAATGAATCATAAAAAACCAAAGGATTCGGAACAAAGCCTCAGATTTTAAGTAAGTTTAGCAACCTTAAAGTTTCTGCTTTTTGAGCTTACTTTTGTTTAAATTTTAAGCTTATATTGAAATGTTTCTTTCTCTAAAAGAAATATTAATAAATTAAATAATTTTGTTAATGAAACTAATCCTTTAATGATCAACTTTTCCCCACTGTGCCATGTCCGCCATTAAAACGGTGTGTGTGGTGTGTTTGCGGCACTTCGTGACACATTAATCATGACCCGCTCAACGACTGTTTACCTTCGCTCTGACCAGCACCAGCTCTGCCCTCATACCCTTCCATACACTTTCTCCCACACCCACACCCACTTCGGCACACTCCCACTCCGGCTTCCATTACTCCCAGGACATTCGACTGTATGCAAATATTACAGTTTGTTTGCTTGCGGGTTTGCCTTTGATCGCTCCATATGGAAATTGGAAAACTTTTTACGCGCTGGCCTCGCGTGAAGCCAAAATGAAAATAGAGGAAAAGCGAGCGAGGAGCGTTGGAATGAAATTGGAAATGGAAGCCGTTCGGCGCGGTCAGTTGTCCTTTTAGTGCGTGTGTCCTTTAATAAATATATATTATACCATACAGTTAAAATTCTATAAAACGAAAACTTTAGTGGTTAATTTGAGGTAATTATAAAGGAAATTATTGCTTCACAACTAATATTTAACTTTAAATACTTTTGACATTTTAAAATTTGATAACAATATAAATATATAAGGTTTAATCTTATACAAAACTTATTAATTCTGCATTAAATGCATATATTGCATACAAAGAATTAAGACTTAAGCTCAAGCTTGAAGCCTTAACCATAAAATAGCTCTTTATAATTTTATTTATTATTAATTGTATAATATATTTACTCTGCTTTCTACTCTCCATAGATTAATGTTAGTTACAAGGACATTCTACTGTATGTTTATGGTATATATTTTTCACTGTCTGTCCGGACGGGCTGGCGCCAACAATCGTAATGGATCCCCGGACTGGGAGTGGGCCATGGATAGCCCCTCTGGTCACCGCCCTTTGAAAGGCTGAAAGTCAACTGCGTCACTGTTGGGGGAGGAAAGCCAGCCCCATTTTCGCCACTTTCCGGGCTTTGGCCAGGCCCATTTCCAGTGACCTTGCATCATTAACTTAATTGCTCAAACAGTCGTCGTCGGTCCGTCCAATTGCCGGGCTGAATTATTCAGTTGTTCTGCTCGGCCAACTGGCAATTTTGCGTCTTTTCTAATGTCACCACAGGCTCATAGAGCTGCACCACTGGAAATGCCACCCCCCACACATTCAGCCCAGTTTTTCCGCAGGGGCTGATGAAAATCCCCCACGTGCATTCGCTGTGGTCGTTGGCCCGTTCACGTTGTCTCCGCTATTTTCTTTTTTGAGAAGCGTCACGTGTCACGGGGCTTATTCCCCCGACAATTTACAAATTTTTCAAAAACAAAACGGTGAGATTCAGATAGAAACCCATGACCAGCCATTCGAACTCGCGGCGGACTAATTGGATTGAATAGTTTTCCTGCCGCGCTTTTGCAGCAGATATTTTTGGTATAAATAGTTTTCATATTCGAGAATTCATAGAGGGGAAAATTCGTACACACTAGCCTTGGTTGCAATACATACCTGCATCGTCTTATCCAGTATGAGATGACAACAATTCCACCCAATATCAAACCTCCTAAGGCACACCAAAAAAGGGTCTGAAAAATGGGGAAATTGAAGAAATGTATTAGGAAGATTTTTAAGTTTGTTAAGAAGCATTGAAAAGAATAAAGTTCTGAATAAAGTAAATGCTTAAAAATCATAAAATGTGCTTTAACCTGTAAGTTGACAAAGTTCAAACCCAGTTAAAGATTGCAGTTATGAAGAAATTACTTCCTTTTTATTTCCAAAATTAAATACAACCCGAAAGTAATAAATTATTTGTTATCAGCTGACCTTTTAATAATCGTTTCTCATCGCAAGGTACAAAGGTCTTTGCCCTACCCCCCAAAAAAGTCCCCAAACTTGGCTTTTCTTAAGCAAAAGTTCACTGAGCAACTTGACATCTTCGTTGGCCTCTTTTCAGCCAAGTTAAAGGTTCATTAGATGGTTGCCATCCAACTTTTCAATCAGCTCTCCCCATGGACAAGGCCACGCCCCGCTTGGACTTTTTAATCAAATTGTGTATTTCTGTTTTTACGCTTCGCGGCGAAGGAGGTTACAAATCATTTGCGAGGGAATCTTTTCAATTTTATGGCCAGACGGACAAGTCAGACCCAGATTCGGAATCAGATCCGGAGGCGGATCATCAATTTTGCAGCCAGAAATGTCAATTGCAGTTGGCATTTCGGGTCAGAGACGAGGCCAAAGAATGTCAATCCGGAGACAAGGCGATAGAAATCAGATTCCTCGTGTGGGAATCTGTCGATTCATTGTGGTGAAGAGGGGGCATCACGAATGATTTATTGACTATATGTCTGGGATAGGTCATGAAATATGCATCACCAGGAATCTACCGGAAGGAAGAGAGACTTTGCGACAAGACATCTTTATCTAAGTTGGTCAATCAAATGAATTGCTTTCAGATTGAGTCTTAACTCTTTCAGTTGAAATTGTCATGAAATGCGTTTTGAAGAGTTAAAAAAGAGTTAAACTGAGAAAATGCTAATAAAATATATTAAAGCATTATTATATCTATATATTTCTGGCTAAGACTATGTGATGTTGTGGTTAGATAGTTGCTTAGCTGCTCAATTGAATAAATTGCTATTGGCCTTTGCTTTAACCCTTTTCTATTTAGTATTGGCAGGAAGATTGAGAGAGGGGGACCTTTAGGCCCACAGTCCCCGACAATTGTGTCATTTTCCGAACAATTTTGGGGCAATAAAATTCTATCGCCAGGACACACACTCGAAGGCAGCCATTGTCTCCGGCTCTTGGGCTCATCCTGCCTCTCCGATGGAACTTCCTGCGCGTCTGGCATCCTGCCAGTTTAGAGACAATGCCACATCAGCCCCATTTTCGAGCACTTTTCCGGGCTCCACTATGTTCATTTTGGCAACGACTTCGACTTTTTGGCCTAACATTTTTATGCCCCGATAATTGCAACCGCAAGGAGTTGTCAAGTTGTGGAAATTATAATAAAATACTAGAGAGTTCAAGGTTCCGGCCGAAAGCAATAGATACTCACAATCCAGTAGTGCGTTTCAGTATGTCTGCTTGGATTCAATTGCATCGCACGTTCCTTTCATCTAAGAGCACGTCACAGTTGGTTTGCTGCAAAGGAGAAACAAGAGACTGAGTTAAATTAAGGCGGAAGATGAGGCTAACAAAGTATCGGCTTGGCAAGTTTCTGCAGAGCTCTGAGCGGAAATATTGTTTGCATACTCGTATCTCAAAGTTTATCCAGCTCGGAGTTAGTTGCAAAAACGGATTAGATTACAAAAGACGTTAAAATGTAGATACACACAGGGAAATATCTACTAGATTAATTTTCTATTTTATCTATCTATATGCTTGATTTGGTTTAAGTTTAAGATATGCAGAGATGCAAATAATGTATTTGATAATTAATATTTCAATTTACCAATAAGATAACTATATATTTTCTTCAAGTGTTGCTAAAACAAGTTGGAAAAGAAAACTCTCGACGCATCAATGCTCTTGGCCAAATCTTACTGACTACTTCTGCCTGTTTTGATTAGCCCCACATCCTCGATGCCTGATAATCGGCCATTTCCCAAAGTCCTGTTCCTGTAATTACACATTTATTGATTTGTTCTTGGCCCGAAATTTAATTGCCAAAATAGCCAACAATGACGCCCACCCGTTGATTGAGTGAGCTCAGCTGAGCCAACAGCGAACGCGATTAGCCCAGCTCATCGAATTTTAAGGGCACTTTGTTCAGATTGGAGCAGGATTGCGGGTTGCTGGATCCTGGATGCTGGGCATTCGTGGGCGGATGTCCTGGCAAAGTTTCCACCCGAGATTCGGAGCTCATTGCGTTTGATTTACGAGGACTTGTTCAATGGAGCGTTCTCAATGTCTTAGTGGACGCCGCCGTGCCGCCTTCGCAATTATCGTCGATGGAGGGTCCGAAAATATGAAGAGCGAAAGGAAGACATCTCTTTGGCTTAAATGCTTTTGCTTACTTTTGGCATTTCCGCAGGACGTAGGGAAATGGCAAATGGCAAACTGTTGATTTCTCCCGTTCTCCTTCCCTGGAGAATTGTCAGTCAGTCATGTTCCACGGGCACGCGTCTGAACTTTGAACTTTTCGGCAAAAACAAATGTTGGCTCCAAGTACACTTTTATGGGCATATGGCACACTGTTTGACATTAATTTATGTAGGAAAAGTGTAGGAGTGAGGTGAAGCAGGTTTTCTTTTACTACATTTTTGCCAAGAAACTTTTAAGGAAAACTGAAAATAAATACTTGGAACATGAGGCTAAAGTTTTCACTTTATTCTAACTGATTTAAATTGACTTAAATAACCTGCTGTGGCTCCTAATTTATGCAAAAACTTTAGGAATTTACAATATATTTTTTGGAGAACTACAGGTACAAGATTTGACAAGGTTTTGGGTAATGAAATACAAGTTTTCAGGAATTTTCTCAAAGCCTAACTAAAGTTATTTTAATGTAGCAGAAGTTATTTTTTTAAGCTATAATCTTTGACCAAAGTTTAACATTTATTTTGGCGACTTTGTGACATTTATTTGTTTACCCAAATTCTAGTCGAAATAAATGGTTGAAATGAAAAAACTTTTCCACATATTTTGCCAAGAAACTTTTGACCTAAAACTATAAAAGAAAACTTACAAGACAAAAAGGAAACTCTTTTTACTTTAACTTGCTTAAATTATAAAAATATTTAAAACGTAAAGATATAACTATAGTAAACAAGGCCGCTTTCGATCCAATATTGATCTTGAGATATATATCTCCCCATCCCACTCAATAACTCCATTTCACTTGACCTGATTTACCGATTCTGTATATTTCCTGTACAAAAAAATATGCAAATTCCCCCAACTGACTCTTGAAGTGTAATCAATGTTTTCTCTCTTTTTTTCCGTATTTTCTCTGCAAGGCTCTGGTGGCGTTAAATTTGCATAGTGGCACTTGCGTGCATTGCATAAATGGATTTTCCACTCTCTAAAAACCGAAAACGGCAAAATTATGCAGAAATAGTAAAAGAAATGTAGTTTGAGAGGCAGGCCGACCGAAGGAAGCATTGATTTTCAAGTGTAATGCGTACAAATGTTCGAATGGAGGCCATTCCTGTTTGAAATTGATAAAGAGAAAAGCCGATTTGCCTTGAATTGCATTTGGTTTATAGATGATAAGGTTTAAGGGTATGTACCTGAAGGTATACTGTAGAGACACAGAGTAAGGCTCTAAGACTTATTTATATATATTTATTCAAAAAAAAACATTTTTTAAACTAAAATTCCCTTATGTATATGTATCTTAAGTTATAGGCTTCCACAACAGCCGTTAAGCCTGTATTTTCATTTCAATAAAACGAAATTAGCAATTAGAAATCCAGGAGCCGCAAATCAGGTAATCAGGCTTGATGACAAACGATCAACGACTGCAGTCGTTGGTTGCTCACATTTTCCTTTTATTCCCCAGGCTCTGATGTCGTTTTTATGCCACACATGAATGCTGTCAACGTCCCATCAACAAACACATCGTCAAACACAGTGCCAACTCCCCCGGAATCCGGTATCCAAATGTGTTGGCATATGTTATGAAATTAACGAGTTTACTTTATGCGGGCGGCATTATAAACAGGCAAACAAAAATGGCCTAATAAAATTGTCAATAATGCGACAGCCACAGCCACACACTCACGAAGCGGAAATCAAATAAGGGCATTGGGCATGGAAATCGCTTGGCTTCGGGGAAATGGCTGATGACAAGGACATTACTCATACGCAACGTGTGCACGCTTCGCGTGGAAATCAACTGCAGCTGACCAAAAATCAGTGTCACTTTCAGCGGGTTCATTTATCATCGCTTTGCCTTGGCAGCAGACAGGACAGAAATAGGGCGGAGGTCCTAGGTCCTGGGGCAGCTGTCATGTTGAGCCAGTCAACGTGATTTGTCTCGACGCCAGTCAAATCAACTTTTACCCCATCGAGATGGGTTTCTTTTGGGGAGCTAACACTGAGGGAAAAATGTTGCTGAAATTCTGATTAAATTATTCTTGAAAAAGTTAACATCCTGATAAAAAAAAGAGCTTAATATAGTTTTAATTTCTAATCTGCTTGCTTTAAAAGTCTACAAAATAGAGTAAGACTAGGTACTGGTTAAGTTTCTCGATAAAATAAAGCTAAATATAGTTTAAATTTCTAATCTACTTGCTTTTTAAGACTACAAAATAGAGTAAGACTAGTTTCCTGTATTATTTTCTTTCTGTGCATCGAAAAACCGCACCCATTTCTCAAGGGGTAAAAGTGCCAAGTGAAAACTTTCAAGGCCCCACACTCACAGCTCCTCCTTGCTGTTGCGTGTAAACTCATAATTTGGCGGCACGGCGAAAGTTTCGCTTAGAAATTCGTTGTCGCTCAATTTGATGCGTGCAAAAATGGGCGCTGAGCGTGGGGCGTGGCACGCCATGCTGCGAGTATCACGATTATCGCTTGCGAAAACATTAATTAGAAGGTCATTGGCGAGCAGCGAGAACTGTTGGTTAATAATATTAATTAAGCCATTACGTTCTACTTCCAGTTTGGCTTCAGCTGAGTGTCAATGGAAGGGCATTACGAAACGTAATTGGTACAAAATATAATGTGACTCGGGAGGGAAAGAGGAAGTAGGTAGTTTTCGGTGGGGGTAATTAAGGACACTTAGTCTTAAGGTTGTATATTAGTTGAATTTGTTATGGGTTTTTCCAAAGTAAAGTGCTTCCTGTGCTACATTTTTATATTTTAAGGGAACATGCAAGAGGTTTAAAGGCCTTAAATTGTATTTGTTTTCAGTTTTCCAGAAGAGGTACTCTCAAGAGCTCTTTTATAGATCTTTCTTGTACCATTTTTGCACACAATTTAACGTAGATATCAAATTTCCCAGAAAATAATCACTGAGACTCAGGCTATGGACAACATTTCGTGGCATTTTGTCGAGCATTTAGGTGCAGCTCAGATGGGGTGTGAAATGCTTTCCTCGCATTTAGTTCTCTCGCATTAGCCATTTCTTACGGCTCATCTCTCGCATTTTCCCATTTCCGCAGATCAAGCGAACGGCAATGGCCATGGTAATGGCCAAGAAAAGCGACCAAGCGTCGGGCAGGAAAAACAAATGCCACGCATCGGGGAAACTAGATAATGTGGCAAGCAAATAAATAAACAAATCGGCCTGTGGGCCACCGCCATATAGTATAGCATACAATTCCCAGTCAGTTCCGCACAACTCGGCGTGGAAAATGGACGCCGGCTATTCGCCCCGAAAAGTACGTGTGAATTTTCCTAGAATTTATCTGCGAGTCTCTGTGTGCGAGAGTTCATCTGCGGGAGTGTGCCTATGAGTTGGCGAAATTAAATTCCACAGAAACGTAATTAAAGAGAGTGAAACTTGAGCGAATTGCAATTCAAATCAATAAAATTGATTGCAGGCCAGCAAGCAAGAGGAAGAGCGAAAAATAAAAGAAAAGCCAGGAAAATGCGAGTGGGGCAAAAAAAGCTTTTGCTTTTGCACAACAAGAAAATTTGAATATATTTATGTTCTTTACTAAAAAATTTACAAACGATAATTAAGTAATTTTTTAATACGAATTAAAGGCGACTATTTGCTACTGATAAATCTGAATTTTAAAAGTTTATTCTTGTAAGAATTAAAGTGCTGTTAACTATCTGTTAATTTGGCAATCACTTAAAACATTTATAACTTAATGGCTACTCAATTTTTTTTATCATAAAATTTAAACAATATTTTTTTAAGTGCCAAACCTCAAGAATTCTACTTTGGGCAGGTGGTTGGTACCGCAAAATTGACCGCACGTCGGGCTTGAAATGCGTTTTTAATGTTCCAGCTACGTGGTAATGACAAGGAGTCACCATCTGCGGACTGGCCGGACTCCATGGCCATGTTTGGTCACCTCCGCTCCAACTTTCACCTTTCACCTCCTCCTCCCCCCACAAAACCGGATGTAATAAAAGCGAACGAAGACGGACATGCAACGGAAGTGCAGAAACATCGCCAGCGCCACAGTGCCCAGTGCCCTCGCCCGAATCGGATGCCTCGTAAATTCGGATGGTTTCTGTTATTTACGGTCCGTTTGATTGCACAACAATGTGTTTATGTGGAAGGTGACATTTGTAATTGCCAAGGAGCCCGAGGAAGCCGGCAAGTCAAGCCCGACGACAGTCGAACAGAGCCATAAAAAAACTGCGACGACGGTTGCTAAAACTGCACAGGTGGAGGTTGCTGTTCAAAGGACTAACCATAAATCGCGATTTCTATCTAAAAAAAGGATTTTTTCAAATGTGATTTGGAGGGGGTTAAAGGTCACCCGGGTAACTTTGAAAGGAGTAACTTTGAAAGCCTTAAAATAATGTGTAGTTTTGGTTTTTAAATGAAATCTTTAAATCACAAATCAATAATTTCTAGATATTTCTCTGGAAATATAGGTTGCCACTGAGAGTTAAAAAAGTATTGATTAATACGCTTAATAAATGAGAAAAATTCATTGAGTTTAGTTTATGATTTTAAAGTCACCACTGACATTTAAGCAAGTATTCATAAATACGGTTATTACATATGTAAAATTCTTAGAATTTAATTTGTGCTTTTAATGTCATGTCAAGGTTTTATATGACATTTGATTATTCTGCGAAAAATAATTCATAATTTAGTGCAATTTCAAATTTGACATGATAATTCCATTTTATTTTCAGTTCATAACCAAATTTATTAGAATTATTTATTTCCATTGTCCGGTGTGTTATCTCGCTGTGCTGCCGGCTTAAATAAATATTATTCATATGCGAAAATCGTCAGCCGCAGGCGTCGAATGTGGAAACGAAACCGAGCAAACAAAAGTGTTGATCGAATTTATTTTTATTAAAATGTCATCCCAGCAGATACCGCCTTACAGGCCCCAGAAAAACCCCCAAAATCCCCAAACAATCGGGACAGTGAATGTGAATCCTGGCAGTTGCCTGTTGGCTGCCATGTCCTTGTTGGCGCTCTGTTTGTTTTCCTCCGCCGTCTGCGTTTGCTCCTTCGGTAATTTTTTTCCGTTTGGTTTTTTGTGCCAAGGAAAATTGAATTCAGCAGAAATCTCTTTGAGTTGCTCACACGTTTTTATTATTTTATGGGACAAACAGAAAGCCCTATCCTATCCCCTCGGAGAAGGCTTCTCTCGCCACGCCTTCTGTGTTCGCTGTTATTTTCTGTCAAAATTGAAAAGTTTTGGCGGAAGCGTCGGCTGCGACATAAAAAGTAAGAAATAAGTTTATAGTGCCAAGAAGGATTTCTGCGATTTGTGGCTCTGTTTGCTTGCCTGTCGTCTGGCGTTTTTTGGGAAAATGTTTTCACCACTCCGATTTGCATGCAAATATTGTCCAAGGACATCTGTTTGGCCACCGCCTACCCAGGCCCTCCCTCTTCCTGCCGCAGAAACATTCCAGCCCTGACACACATTTTGGCCAAGAAAGAACGGAAGTGCCACCAAAATGCGGCTGAAACGCTTTCGGTTCCAGTTTCGGTTTCGCTGCCGGTAAAGAGATTAATTAACCAATTCCGGCTGCCAGTCGGCACATTTCCTCTTCTCTCTCGCAGTTAATTAGCGCATACTCGAGGGGGCCGGGAAATGGGTGTCATTTCCCAGGGAAATCATCGCACTAAGTGCTGACGTCATTGACATATGCCCCAAGTCCCCAAGATGGCGAAAGGGAGCCCGGCCAGCCAGCAAGCCAGGAGACAATGCCTCAATTAATCCCCATAATGGTCGAAAACCGCAGCGAACAGCGAACCAACTTTGATCATTCGGCCGACAACGTCAGTCCTTCAGTCAGCCAGTGAAAAGATGTTGACAGTTGTCAGTGTCCTTTGTTTTCGCGGCAATCCGCCGAACAAATTGCTCTGGAACACTGCGGAGAATTATGACTGGCAATGGGATAATTGTTAGCTGCTGCGGCCCGCTGACTGATGATATGCAAATGGATGGAATCAACGTCTGAGCTGGCATAAATCAACACTCGGATTTCAAGATTGACCCGAAAGATGAAGGCTACAAATAGATATGGCACAAGGATTTAAATGGGTTCTGTGGGAATTAAACAGAAAATTTATTTAAGATTTTACTGAATAGAAAGAAATTAAATTCTAAATATTTGTACGTTTCCCTGTAAACATTAAAAGCTGACCAAAATAATTGCCTTTATTTACTCATAAAATGCTATACTTCTTGGCATTGAAACTATCTCTTGTGTGTTAATTTTACGTTCTATTATTTATGTTTGCCTTACCAATTTCGTATTCATTGATAACAAGGACCACGTATTTGATATCAGCCATTATATTAATAGTCAATAAAAACTTGTAAATCTGATTCAGCCAATTTTAAGTCCTGTGACCCACATAAAACCAGTTCACTTTACTGCCGCACACACATTTATAATCCTTTAAATAGCTGCCAGGAAGCAGGGAAACTTTACAGATTGCCTTGCGGATAGACCACAATTATGAGGCCTTAATGCCCTGAACTACTGTTAACTACTTAGCACTGTTTGCCGTTAGTTAATTACTCCTGCTGGGCGCAAGTGTTGTCAATTACTTTGATTGACATCTGATTAAAATCTATTCATGTATTATGCATTCAATTTGTGGTGGGATAAGCGCTCGAAGTCCTGTGCATAAATCGCTTCACAATGGTCACACGTGCAGTGTGTTTATCCCCCACTTATGGAGATAGACACTGAGAGAAAATAATAAAACCAACTGAGTTCTGCTAAAAGCAAAGTAATTTAAAAGATTTTGTATAGAAAAAATGTATATTAATTAAATTGTATATTAATACTTAACTCTGACTGAATTTAATGTATCTTAAAAGGTCATTTGTTTCTATTTATTTTTCCCGAGTGCATGTGATTTGCGTGCCTGAAACGTATCCAATTAATAAGGAGACCAGCCAGGCGCACACACGCAGATACACGTCTGTGCATAAATGATTAATGATTGGTCCTGGCTCTGTCCTTTCTATTGGCAAACGATGCGCAAAGGACCGTTTACGGCGGACGCCCTGGACAGCAGTCCACGCTGCTTTTGCATAATTAAATTACCCTCGATTTTCCCGGACATTTTCCCCCCATTACTCTTTTGTCTAGCCACGGTGGCTGTCACTCAGTTTGGTCGCTTTGCTTGTCCACAGGAATTATCCTGACCCCTGGTACTGGGTCCTTTTTTTTTTGGCTGCGGTTTTCTTTCTTTTTTTTCCTGCCAGGCTATCACTTTTCAATAACAGCAACTTAATGGCTATTTGAGATTCCGCAATGACTCAATGAAGGCAAGTCGGTTTATCTTCGATGCGAAGCTGAAATGTTAAGTCAACTGTGCGGAAAGTCCTGGGAGAGAGCGTCACTCGATCCCATCGGAAATCGGCTGTTGCTGAATTCCTTTCGGGCAGCCAGCCACTGTTTATATAGTCTCAGCTGGCTGGCTGAGTAAACTTCTCATTCGCAATCGATTAAACAGTTGAGCTCTTGCATACGAAATGTATCTTAGAGTGCCAGAGAGCTTTAATTAAAACACTAACGGAGAGAAGAAGCGCTCAAACCTCAATCAGTTAGCAGAGAAATTGGACACTTTTCGTTGGATATTTGTCGAGAACACCTGCTAATCCAATGCAGTTCGGGGCCAATTCCGGTCCCCTTTCGCTCTGTTAGTTCGAGGATTATGCAAATGGATGTCCTCTCTCTCGTTGACTTGAGCCGTCCCCAAGCTGTGTTCCAGTTTCCATTATCTCTGCTGGATAAGTAATTATGCCAGAAATTACAATAAACTTGCATTTGCACACAAATTCATTTGCATACGCCCTTTGGGAGGTCTTTGGTCATAACATGCGACCACAATTTGACATTTTGCTTATTGAGACAGCAGTGTGTGTGGCGACCCTTCGAGCACTGCGGGAAATGGTTTTCTATCTCGAGAGAAAATCCTGAGATTTTGTGAGTAGAAGAACAAACTATTTATCTCAAATAATCCTTAATTTTTTTGCCGTGCATGTGGGTGTGACCTGAATACTCTTAGAGGTGGGTGTGGTCTCGTCCTGGTGCATGCTAAACTGCGGTTTGCGGTCACCGGGGTTCACAAGTGATAGGCCCCTTTGGCATCGGCTTTGTGTTTCATATATCCAGTTTCCTTTGTCGGCCTTTATGTCCTGCCTTTGTGATTCCACTGAAAACTGGCTTCAATCCGCAAGAGTGGAGTGTGTCCTCTGAGAGCAGGCCCTGAACTGTTGGCCATTTTTAATTATGATTGCCAGCGTGCGAATCCCGGTTAAGCCGAAAACGAACGACAAACGATGATTGACCAAAGGAGGTTAAGCAGCCAGGAATGAGGACGAAGCACGAGGACTAGCCAAAGAGGACACCGCAAGAGCCATTTGAGTCCATTAGCTGTTAAGCCAATGACAGGACAACATGCCCAGAACCAACAACAAAAGCAACACCGACCGCCGCACATCGTAATAATGTCGTCAAAATGCGGCTCACCTGCTAAACTCAGCTGTTGCCACAAAACGCTACACGCAGAGAAACCAGTGAAAGAATAATAATATTCTGATAGCAAAAAAGTTTTTTACTGGATCTTATAACTTTACCAAACTTTATTTACTAGGAAAAAGTTGTTCTAATTAATCATAGCTGTTCATTATTGTTGATATATGTGCTGCTCGGTAGAAGATCCTGCACATCCTGTGTGTACCGATTGCCGTGTTCTCCCCTTATTCCACCCACCCACCGAGCCCAGCCTGAAAAGTTGCCACCTGCAGCGGCAACTGTTGAAAGCTCCATGCTGAGGTTTCTGTTTGCTTTTTCCATCACTCCTCTTTCCTGTTGTTTTTCGTTCTTTTTTCGGATTGGGGTAAAGTAGGACAAAAGAGGACTCTCACCCTGAATGAGTTGGCCCCGGCTAGCTAATGAATAAATGAAACTGTCCCCGTGCAACAGCGAAGCTAAGCGAACCCAACCGGACCGGAAATGCGCATTTCAAATGCGAGCGCCATGTTTCATTTTGCAATTAAACGAGTGTGTTTGTATTTATGTATGCAGGTATGTGCTGTTCGCAATTAGTCGCAATTGGCAGCAAATTTGTGCCATTTACCTGACATATCCGCTTCGGTCTCGCCTTTTTGTATTTAGGGTCTGCCAATGCGTAGCGGAAATATGATTTGTGTTTCAGTTTCGAGCAGCGGAAACGGAAGTTGCTCGCATGTCGAACCAATATCCACACACACACTAGTCCTGCGAGAAGGATTACCCTGTGGGGATGTGTGTATATGTGGTCAGGTCGTACAATTAAATAAATAAACATATGTGCGCACACAAATATTTATACTCTTAATTGTTTGCCTCGCTCATTTGTTATGCAAATTGATTGTTAATTGAATTCGTAATTGTTCATTCGAGGATATATAAAGGGGAAGAATAGCTCAACAGTTGAATTCCCTGCACATTAATTGCGGCCTTATTATTCCGATCGATTTAAATAGAAAGAATTTCTGTTAAAAAGTACCCCACTTAGCGTACCCCCACTTCTACGGAAAAAAGCAGAGAGTGTTGCCTACTTTTAAGGCTAGTTTAAAGTTTAGTTTAAAGTTTCCTCCGCCCCAAAACAAAGCTCACTGAAAAACTTTCTAATTAGTTTTCCTGGAAAAGGGATGCAAATGAGAAGGCTCCTCACCATTTTCACTGACGCTGCACATTCGCAACGATTTCAGGTTCACATAAATTAGAATTATATTGCCGTGTGCTGTCAATGAGTTGACACAGGGAACATTTGCATATTCCACGATTTACGACGGAAGGGGGCTTGCCTTGAGGTCATAATAACTCACCCAAGGGGCGGCGCTGGGGGAGAGCTGTCATATCGATGAGAGCACACATGATGGGTTCCATTTCCTATAATGCAAGTGCCAATGGGGGCAACCTTAAGTGTAGATAGTAAAAATAACTCCATAAAAAGTAGTTTATCAATAAACATAAGGGGATAAAGAGAATTACTAAAAAGAGAGGAAAAGCTCTCGATTTTTGCCTTGAAAATAAATTTATATCTCTTGAACTTATTTATACATAATCAATATATAAATGATATAAAGAAAGGCAAATTTAAAAGCAGTTTGCGAAGTGCAAAACGTTTTTCCAAAGAAAGAGTATTTACCAGCTGCTCTCGGCTCTTCGCCCAGAATTTTCCTTTACCCTCTTCTTGAATTTTCCGCTGCTTGTCAAAGCCATTTACCAGAACAAGGCTGCCTCCATTTTCCCCACTTGCCGCCGCCTGGCTTTAACAGCCGCCTCGCGAGTGAAATTCGATGCGCAGAATAAACGTTATTTAAGTTAATTTTATTGCTGGCATTTGTAAAATGTCAGGCCCCGCCCCTCGATAAGAAAATATTTCCTTGAGCCTGACTTTCGTGAGGGGGTGTTGTCTTTGATTTCAATTTTCTTATCGCAGATCATGTGTTATTGTCATTTGTAAAATTGGGGCCACTTTTTCTTCGTTTTCTTTTTCCTTCTTTTTTTGGGGTAGGCAAAGGTCACACCCTGACCTTTTCGCAGGCCGGCCCATTAATATTATGACTGCCCGAGTCGATAATCTCTTCAAAGTTTTCAGGCTCTGGCCGGACTTTTAATGAATGCCAGAGAAGCACATAAACAAAATTTCGAGAGCCACGCCCACCCACAAAAGGCGCCTCGCAAAAACACACAAAAACACACAAAATCCAACACATTCTAGCGAACACGCATGGGCGAGAGGCCGAAGCGAATGCGAATGTGAAGGGAAAATGTGGCCAACTTTGACCTTTTTCGGAAAAGTGAAATAAACAAACAAATTGAAAGCAACACACAAAACAAGCCCAGCGCCAAATGGGGGCGTAGTGAGCGACGGGGCGTGGCCAACAACATGGCAGAATGGACTAATTCCCTGGCTCTCCAAAAAAGGGCCTCAAAATAAACATTTCGGAAGGAATACGACGCATAAATCAGCGCAGACAATATTTGGGATATATTGTCGATACAAAAGCTAGAATGGTGGTTAAGCTATGGCAGGAGAGGGTTAAGATGCTCCATTGTCATGAGTAATGGGCGTCCTGTCAAATCAAACGCTCGGGAATCAAGACTTGCCCTCGACAAGGCAACTTCTCGGATTCCCTGACGATATGGAAAGGGAGTATTTTTTCTTCCTTCCAACGCCTCCGCTTCACTTTCCATGAGCTCAGATTTCTATTTTTGGACGCACTGCCTAGGAAATCTCAGCAGCGCACACGACCTTTTTTGTCTTTGTCAAAACAAAGGGAAATATTGCTGAAAATATTACGCATACGCAGCGATTGCCGCTCGAGCAGAGGCGTTTGCATAATTAGCATAAATTTCGGAAATATGGTAGGCGACACTTGGGCGCACTTAAATGTTATCTCCGCCCCGTAAAAGTATCGATCCGGCGAGGCGATCAAAATTAACATGAGAATCAAATCAGCAAATGAGAAAAGCCAGCGAAAGTCGCAGAGGCAATCGAATAAAAATGTTTGCACAAACACAATAAACTAGGAAGCAAAAGCGAAAAACGAAAACGAAAAACACTCACAAGACAAATCGCTTTGTGTTGGGTTAACTAAGGGAATCGGCATGCACTGAAGAAAAGCTGGATAAGGGAGCGAAAGGTAAACGGGAAGACTTTAAGGCCTAAAGGATATCCTTATGGGTCAAACAAATTGAATTTCCTTTCACTGCCGCCTACAATTTTTGTATCTTGTTTTTATTTTTCCCATCTTACAGTGTGAAGAAGTTGAGTATCTTAAAGGGCAGTGACATTTTTGGAGGGAATGCCTTGATGTTACTTTATTTATATACAACATTAAATATGTAGAAAATAAGGTATTACTTTCTTAGTGTTAATTTTCTTACTAACAGTTATTATATACCAATACAACCTTCCCTGTACAAATTTCTCCCTTTTTCTTCAGTGTAAAGAAAATGTAAAGAAAAAGGCAAGTGTCTATTTTAGGGATTCAAGCTTCCTTTTCTTTGGTTTAGTGTTGTCGCCCTTTGGGCAAATGCATAAAATGGTGAGGAGGAGCAAGCATTAGCTGTCTGCCGGCTCGGTTTTGCCAACTTCCAAATGGTTTACGGCTATAATCCGGCCATAAACTGAGTAATGTACCGCTAAGGCAAAAGGCCTCCTCTCGGACTGTTGATGGTCCTTCTGCCTTTGCAGATGTCCTTCGGCGCAATGCATTCCAATTGAGATTGTGAGCGCACCGAAAAGGCATTCAAAGCTAGCCAAGCGCGTTCCTTAAGGGTTCCGTTCAATGGATGAATAAGGACAAATGGTCGCAGAACTGCACTGACGATTGCCTTTTAACTGTCTCATTAGGGACAATTCCTACAATTACCGAAAGGGTAAATGGGCGAGGATATAGTCAAGCATAGACCATTGACTGCTCGCTGTCTTCAATGCTTTTGTCAGACGGGGCGTATGCGTAATATGCGCTCATAATCATTCCCGCTTGCAATCTGGATGCTGTACGAACAAGAAATTTACTCTGAATTGCTGGCAAATTGCAATCGGAATTGAACCAAAGTTGTGGAAAGCTCTTACAAAAAGTTGTTGAACTCCCAGGGGGATGGATCTGCTCTCTAGCGGAAAACAACAAAGGAACTAAGGAAAAGTCTTGCATCTGTCTTGGCAAAAATCCATTAAAGTTTTCCAGAATGTAGGAGTTTTTTTTAAGCTTATTTCTATGTTTAGTTTATATATTTTAGTTAAACAAAGTTTTTATAGTTTTTTGCATTGATACTTAATGAAGTTTTGTATTATTAAAATTAAATTCAAATATTAAGATTTTAGAAATCTTTATCTCTTGATATCTGTTGTGTAATTAAGTTGGATCTCAAGTGATCTTAAAACTTGATATTAATCGTTTTTAATTATTAAATTAGCTTTAGATAAATTGCGAGATTGGTTTATCATTTGCAATAACTCTTAATGAAGATAAATGTTCTACTTTTCTAATATAAATTTATACTTAAGTTTGCTTAATCTTCTAAGGATAATTATCTTAAAGAATAGGTTTTGCAAAAGCAGTCAGCTTTCATTTGGAGTAAACTCCACTTGGAAAATTCTCTGAATTCTTAATTACTTTCGGTTTAGGAAAATCCATTGTGGTTGCCGAATAATTGCATTTAAAGCCCTTCACTTCCAAATAGGTCATAAAGGGCCCAGCACCACCTTTCCCTTCGGCATTTCAACCGAGGAGTCACGGCACTCACCTGTAACCAGGAAAAGGTGAAAAGAGCTTTGAGCTGATTCTGTGGAAATCTTCGGCCGTTGCTTCTTTACTTTCGCCAACGATTGGGGGACCTATTGATGGTCTTTAATCTGGGATTCAATTAATTGACAGGCGGCCGCTGCAATCTGCACTCGCGATTGAATCTCTTAAGTCCGGATGTGTCCCACAGATGCGACAGTATCTCGAGGATGCGATGCGTTGCGGTGCGGTCAGATGCGATGCTCTCACGCGACTGAATGAAATGGGTTTCGGCGTCGTCTCTGGTGCTTCTGGTGTTTGGTGTCCCGAGCTCGGTATGTTTGCCGTTCGGGCCTTTCGGTGTCCGTCGGTTCTCAGTGTTCTCACTGCTGCTCGTCGTTGTTTTTGTCGCTCCTGGAGGGCAAACAATTTCTGTTTTTGTGGGACAAGCAGCAGCAACAACAACAACAGCAAACGCAACTGAATCAAAATAAATGCCTTAAATAATTTATGGCATTTTAAATGCCAGCCGAATGCGAGCCGAAAATGTAATCAAATTGACTGGAATTTTTGTTCCCAATTTTTCCGATTTTCTATACTTTTTGATTTTGGTTCAATTGAAATATATATATATATTTTTGTAAAATTTTTAAACCGAATTTCACTGTTAACTTCGCGGCGCGCGAGAGTATCACGAGAGAAAGAGAAACACACTGAGAAGCAGGACGTCCACTCCGCTGGCTGACTCGAACTGGATTGAAAAGTTGCCAGCCGCTAGCCGCCATCGCCTTCTCCCCGAGAAAAGTGAGAGGAAAACTCGCAGAGAGCGAGTGTATCTATAAGATTCCATTCCGAGCATTTCCATTGACACCCTTTCTGCCCATCTCTCTGGCCAACTCGCTCTCTCTGGTAGTCTCTCTCTCTCTCTGGACTCCTCCAGCTGATTCCCTTTTCCAGTCGCCGCGAGTCCCATCAGTTTAGGACTATGTCTTCTATGTCATCGGTCGTTAGCCAGTCAGCTGTTGGATTTATATATTTTTAGAAGAAAATATACTTTCTTTTCTTTTCTTTATGTAAAAATAAATAAAAGGAAGTCATAATTGAAGTATTTTGAAGGCATATTTACTTTGATTAACCTTTGATGATATTATAAAATATATTATTGTTTGAATACATATAAATGGTATGTTTCTATTCATTATATCTATAAAAGAGGTCAATAGCTAAGGTGTTTTTTGCATTTTCCTTAATGTATTAATTCTTGTAAATTTATTTATTAAACTTATTATTATTTCTCATTATATAGTGTAGATAGTCCCTCGATAAATTATAGTCTTATCTCTTGAAAAGTTTATAGGGGACAGCAGCTTTCTCTTCCAGTCCCAAAGCTCCGCCGCGCCGGAGAGACAGAGAGACATGGCAGCTTTTCTCCAGCGAAGCGGCTACTTGGAGCTTTTACTCAACTCACTCGATAGCATTGAAAAGGCGCTGCTTTGTTGGCCACATCTGCTCGCGTTTCATTGATGCCCAAATATAGGTCAACGATGTGTTCGGGGGGCTGCACCAGCCAGCGGGGGTGTGAGTGCCGCACGATGGTGTTGTATATCGCCAAGTGAATTATCAAAGTCAGCGAAAGAGTGCAGCGCTATCTACGGAACATGGCAAACATTGTAAATTGTCCGCCTGACGATGATTGCTTGGGTTCACCTCGCAGCTAGCATCTCGCATCTCGCATCTCACAACTCACAACTCGTAACAAATTGCTCGACATTGCGCATACGCCGCGTTATCGGCGTGGAATTTATGATGGCACACTCGCTAGCTGTCCATGTCCATGTCCGTGTCCGTGTCCGTGTCCTTTGGCTGCCGCCGCCGACTTTAATGGAATTTTTATGCGCCGCCAGCAGTCGGCGAAGCACCATAGGAAAGTGAAAAGTCTTTGCTGTCATCTTGCGCCTTTCCTTTTACCATTTTCTTTGCAGAGAAAAAAAAATATTATATTCTATAAAAATAATTTTTAGAAAGAATAATCCTGTTAAATTAGACTTAAATAATTAGTCTTCAGTATGGAAATCAATTGAAATTATGCTTATTTTTCACTATTAAACTATTAAACAGTGAGAAAGTTGTAGAACATATTGATGCCCAACACATATTCTCTATATATATAAACGCATTTATTTCTCTCCATGTAGCAGCTCCTTTCCTTTTGTCGTCCGAAATTGGGTCAAAAGCTGAGCTAGCCCAGCTGCTGCTGAGATGACCCGGCTCGTTCCCTGCTGACCGCACTCACAGAATAATCCTAATTGCGCTTTTTGTACGCGACTTTTGCCCGATTTGCCGAGCTTTCCACACGGGTTCGTTGCATTCCGCCAAGGACTCGCCCAGCTAGGGGGAGCAGCAGCAGCAGGACTCGAGGCGATGGGGGGACTAATACGTGCAGCTGGCGGGATTGGCAGCAACATCGTTCTCCACTCGGGAAAGTCACACCCCAGATGCCGCAGATACCCAGCCGCGTTTCCATCGGCACGTGCCATTTCACGTCGCGTCCCCCTGGGCACCTGAAATTTATTACAGCCACTTGGAGCTGCTCCCGCGCTTATCACCAAACAATTTGCTAAGGCCACAATAATCTACTGCCACCGATGACGTAGCAGGCAACAGTGGAGCCACTGGGGGAGAGAGTCAAAACAAAATTGAGTGTCAGCCAGATAAAGGTGAACTGAAGTCATTCCACACAGCTCACAGCACGGTAATCCGCCAGGACAGTATTTAAATGTGTACATCGTGGCGTATGAGTAATGTTCAAAGCTGACTGGCAAAATGGGGAAACAAGTAGTGGCTTTTTGCTAAAGGGTTTTGTGGGGATTACAATATACATAGAGGTTTTTATTATCATTTTATTTATGTACAGTAATTACAGAATATATTGTAATGTTTCGTACAAGATATATCGTAATGTTCCGTACAAGACAATATATTATCCATGTTCCACGTGTCGTATGAGCAATAAAAGATGCCCCGTTCTAACACCTTGTAATACCTTAAATAATATTAGAATATTAAGTGATTAAAAAGAGACTTAAACAAACAAAGCCGTTGCACTCAGCACTATAACAAGTTCTGTTTACTTGCTCCTGCTTTTATCTCTTCCCCTGTCCGATGTATAAACAAACCCATTCAATTATGATTATAATGCTTAACAAATTACCAAAGTTGATGACAAGCACTGTCGCAGCGATCGATAACCAAACGCCGCTGCGAATGACGAATAGTCAACAAATGTTAAACTGTTGGACTTTGTAATCTTTATTGAAATCGAAACAATGGGTTTCGAGAATACTTCGCGGGTTAAAACGGGGTTAAAACCAAATTAACCAGAAGTTTTCGTTCTTCTACGTAGTTCAAGGAATTCATTTTCCCAGAAATGACTTTCAGTTGTGGTATTTATTTCACCAATTAAAACTGCGTAATAAAGAGTTTGCTGTTTTAGATAATTGTGTATATATTAAATTGTATTTTAAATAAATAAATGTTATTGTCAATTTTGAAATCGGATAATAAATTTAATTATCAAACAAAGAAATAAATGAAAAGAATTGATAAGAAAGGGATTGCATTATTAAATAAAATTGCTTAAGAATACGCAATAATTGTTTATACAGTATTTTAATTAATTATATATAGGCTCTATTCAATGTGTTTACTTCTCTTCCATTAATTTAAAGACACACTTGAGATTCAAACTTGCTTAAACTGTAATCTTTGCTAAAATGGTTAAATTATCGCCCGCCAAACAGATGTTCACTTCTTTGAATTTAAGCGATAAGAATATATGAAAATACACATATATAAAGAGAAACAAACAAACGATTAAATTGCTAGAGGTTCTTTCCCCAATTCGCAATCGCTATAACACTCTCTAGTCACGACCCCTTGCAGCCAAAGGTACTTCAGATTGCACTACATTGGCATTAACTTGCGTTATATTCAAACCCAGCAGACATATGACCAATCACATGACTCATGGGCAGGGTCAGTTACGGTGGAATATGCATATATGTATGTATATAGTTATTCCCGGCTCAACGCCAGATAAGTCTATCGATACATTTTACGGCTAATCATGACGTATGCAAAATGCATGGGGTGAGCAGTGAGCAGTGAGCTGTGAGCAGACCCCCGCACAGTCGGAGTTTTGCGCTGAGAGCGCCGCCATATGGAGACGGGGACGCCGATAAGAAGGGCTGCCAAAAAGCATTCAATATTTATTATCAGCGCGATAAGAGTTGGCAATACTCGCTCCGCCACACTCGAGGGCCCCATTGAGCGGAGCTCAGACGTTAGCGGGACTCCGGACCGAGCAGAACTACGGGAAATTTGGATCGTGCGAGATACAAGGAAAACGGCTGTGGCAATAGAACCGAAATCTTTGGGCAAATATTTGCCAATTAAGATACTTTGGCGGGGCGCGTGTGTCTGTGAAGTGGAGTGAAGTGAAAAAAGAAAAAACCAGCCATGTCCGAGTTTGTGCGGCAACATGTAAGTGTGTCTGTGAAGACAATGGAAAGACTTCCTGGTTGTCGTGGCAGTTTTTCCCATTTGATTCGCTCTGGTTATCAGAAAATTGCCCTGATAACCGAATCGTTTTATCACATTCCTTCGGCAATGCTCTGCTTTGTGCCCATCATGGGGCTCATTTTAATTTTAAACTTGCCTCCTTATCAACTACACTCGCCTACACGTGTGTTAATTGGAATGTGCTAATACCCGTGATTATGGTCCCAAAGTATTTACGGGCGGGAAGCTTAACGTCCGATTGCGTCCGTCACGAGCTCTCAAAGAGTCTCAAGAGAAGCCAAATATAGTTACCAAAAAATACCGGATACTTCCTTCACAAGAGAGCTCTTATCGAAAGCTAAAGCCAATTAAGGCACAGGAAAAGAGATACTGATAACTCTCGGGATTCGACATGAAAGGCTTTAAGTCATCATAAAACTCTAACTGGTATTTTTTGTCCTTCCTTAAAGTCGCTTTAGCAGAGTGTTAGTTTCATAAATACTTCCCTGAATTAGTGCTGAACAAACAATTAGTCGACTAATTGCAGAAATATTTATAGATTAGTGACAATCGTGAGTCACACTTTATGGGGGTGATCTCATAGTCGGACACTTCGATTAGCAGAAATGTCCGATTGCCGATCAGTATTTATAACGAAAGGAAAGTTTTAAAATATAATTCAGTCTGGATTTTTATGGCGTGGTGTCCGTGCTATTTTCGAATTGGTAATTGGTTCTGGATGACATCAGCCGGTCTTTAATCTTATCTTGCCTTAGATAACCAAGGTCGTTGAAGATCGATACTGCCGAAAAAAGGAAAGAGCTAAGCTTTTGGAATCAATCGGGCCTAGTGCTGCCTTAAATACCCTCCCTTACCTGTGGTGACCTTTCCTTTTAGTTTGCAATTATCACCTGTTCGGTTGCCCTGTCATGTAGTGTTCCTCTGTTCACTGCGATTCCCGAAATGCCGATAAGACCTTTTTGTGTATCGGCATTTCGGCGATAAGATAATGCCTGGCAACAACTACAATTATTTGCCAGAGTCGGCTACCGTTTGTTTTCATTATTACCCTTATTTAAATCACCTATTTCTGTGAGATTTGCGTAAAAAAGAAATAACGAACGCAACTGGAAGCCATTAAATAATATCTTTGCACTTCGATAACGCTTTGGGTGTGGCAGAATCATAAAAACCTTTGGATATCTTGAGAAATTTAAAGGGGTTCCATTGCTTAATTATTTTACACCGATATGAAGTTCTTTGTTAGCTTGTTATCGATTTTCTATGATCGATTGACTTCATATTGAATCGGAGAATATGGATTAATATAGGTCCAAGTTCAAGATTAATAATATAAAAATCAATTAAGCACCTGGAAAGTTCATTGCTCTCGATCGTAATGAATGCAGCCAAGACCGATAAGGTTTTGTAAAGTTTTAAGACCTTTTGTGGGTGCTGTTTATGGACTCACGTCGCCGAGATTTATGAACTGCAACAACTCTATTATGTTGATATCAGTACGTGTAGCAGTTTAATGAGAGATAATGTAAAGAATTTGTTACCGATACCGCAGACCGTGCTAACTGGGTTAGATTGTGGTGATAATCCCATTGATGCCTTGACTCTAATCTCTGATTTATTTTTTGTTTTGCTTTAATCGCAGGGCGAATATGTGTGGGTGAAGCCGCAAAATACCGCCAGTGAGTTCGCAGTGCCTTTTGGGGCCAGAATCGTGAGAACGGAAAAGACCCAGACCCTGGTGTGCGATGATCGGAATAAGCAGTTCTGGGTGCCAGCAGGGGATGTCCTGAAGGCCATGCACATCACCTCCCAGGAGGATGTGGAAGACATGATCACACTGGGAGACCTACAGGAATACACTATACTAAGGAACCTACAGAATCGATATGCCAAGCAGTTAATTTATGTGAGTAAAAGTCATCCTACTGACAAGCTTTAAACTAATATAATATCTTCCACCTCAGACCTACACGGGCTCCATGCTGGTGGCCATCAATCCCTACCAGATCCTGCCCATCTACACCAATCGCGAGATTCAGCTGTACAGGAACAAGGCACTGGCCGAGCTGCCGCCTCACATATTCGCCATCAGCGACAACGCCTTCCAGAGGCTTCAGCGGCTCAAGGAGAACCAGTGCGTGGTGATCAGCGGTGAGTCGGGAGCCGGCAAGACGGAAAGCACCAAGCTGATACTGCAGTACCTAGCCGCAATCAGCGGCAAGCACTCGTGGATCGAGCAGCAGATCATCGAGGCCAATCCCATTATGGAGGCCTTCGGCAATGCCAAGACCGTGCGCAACGACAACTCGTCGCGGTTCGGCAAGTACATCGAGATCAGGTTCACGCCCGCCGGCGCCATTCAGGGAGCAAGGATTCAGCAGTATCTTCTAGAGAAGTCCCGCATCGTATTCCAGAGTCGCGATGAGCGCAACTATCACATCTTCTACTGCATGCTGGCGGGGCTTTCGGCGCCGGAACGAGAGCGCCTTAAGTTGCAGGAGCAGTCGCCGAGTCAGTATCATTACCTGTCCCAAGGCGGTTGCTTCACCCTGCCGGGTAGGGGTGATGCCAAGGACTTTGCCGACATACGGGCGGCCATGAAGGTGCTGTCCTTTAAGCCGGAGGAAGTGTGGAGCATTCTCAGTCTGCTGGCCGCCATTTTGCACCTGGGAAATCTGAGATTCACGGCCACTGAGGTGGCCAATCTGGAGGCTGCCGAAATCGATGACACGCCCAATCTGCAGAGAGTGGCCCAGTTGCTGGGCGTACCACTCGCTCCTCTCAATGCCGCCCTCACCCAGAGAACCATTTTCGTGCACGGTGAGCATGTGACCACCAGTTTGTCCAAGGAGGCCGCCCTGGAGGGACGTGATGCCTTTGTAAAGTCGTTGTACGATGGCATTTTTGTGCGCATCGTACGAAGGATCAATGAGACAATTAACAAGCAAGTCGATCAGCCCATGAACAGCATTGGTGTTCTGGACATCTTTGGCTTCGAGAACTTTGACAACAACAGCTTCGAGCAGTTGTGCATCAATTATGCTAATGAGAATCTGCAGCAGTTCTTTGTGGGGCACATCTTCAAGGTAAATTAGCAATAAAGTCTATTAAAAAGCAATTATTAACTAAAGATATTTTTTAGATGGAGCAAGATGAGTACCAGAACGAGCACATCAACTGGCAGCACATTGAGTTCCAGGACAATCAGCAAATCCTGGACCTTATCGGCCTAAAGCCCATGAATCTGATGTCTCTGATCGACGAGGAATCCAAGTTCCCCAAGGGCACAGACCAGACGCTGCTCGAGAAGCTGCATGTCCAGCATAGCAATCGATCCATCTATGTCAAGGGAAAAACCACTCAGACCTCGCTCTTTGGAATCCGACACTATGCCGGAGTTGTCATGTACAATCCGTTGGGCTTCCTTGAAAAGAATCGAGACTCGTTTAGCGGTGACCTGAGGAGTCTGGTGCAGCGCTCTGCGAACAAGTATCTGGTGGATATCTTTCCAAATGAAATGCCCATGGATACGGCCAAGAAGCAACCGACATTGTGCGTGAAGTTCAGGAACTCCCTGGACATGCTGATGCGCACTTTGTCGCAGGCTCATCCCTACTTTATTCGCTGCATCAAGCCCAATGAATACAAGGAGCCAAAGGTGAGTATAACATAAGTGAATAAGAAAAATTTCTATTTATCACCAGGATAAATAATTTACAGAAATATTTATATATTCATTTCTCTTGCAGAACTTCGACAAGGAACTGTGTGTGAGGCAGTTGCGCTATTCGGGAATGATGGAGACGGCCCGCATCAGGAGAGCGGGCTATCCCATTCGCCATGGTTACCGAGCCTTCGTGGAGAGATACCGGCTGCTGGTGCCGCCAGTGGGACCTCTGGAGAAGTGTGACTGCCGGCAAGTGGCTCGCCAGATCTGCGAAGTTGCTTTGCCTGCCGACTCTGATCGTCAGTTTGGCAAAACGAAGTTGTTCCTACGGGACGAGGACGATGCCAGTCTGGAGCTGCAGCGGTCCCAGCTGATGCTCAAGTCGATTGTGACCATACAGCGAGGAATTCGGAGAGTCCTGTTCAGGAGATATCTGAAGAGATATCGCGAGGCCATCATCACGGTCCAAAGATACTGGCGGGGTCGCCTGCAGCGTCGTAAGTACCAGGTAATGCGACAGGGCTTCCATCGTCTGGGAGCCTGCATAGCGGCCCAGCAGCTGACCACCAAGTTCACCATGGTCCGGTGCAGGACCATCAAGCTCCAGGCTCTGAGCCGAGGCTACTTGGTGCGCCGTGACTTCCAGCAAAAGTTACTAGAGCGACGAAAGCAGCAGCAGCTGAAGAAGGAGGAGCTGCAGAAGCTGACCAAGCAACGAGAAGCCGAGGAGCTGCTGCGACTGAAGCAGCTGAAGGAACAGAAGGAGCGTGAGCAGCGGGAACTGGAGGAGAAGCGACTGAAGGAGGAGCAGCGGCTCAAGGCTGAGGCTGCCACCCGCAATGCCCTGGCCATGGCTGCTGTGCAGCAGCCAAAGAGAGCCAAGTCCCTGAAACAAGAGGCTCCAAAGGCGCCCACACTTCAGGCACGCATGTCCCTGCCGCCACCACCCACCAATTTGATAGCCGCTGCTCCATTGGCCACCAGGCCCGCCAGTGCCACCAACGGCACCCCAAGGGTGAACACCATTCCCGAGAGCCCCGGCACCATCGATGTGGAGTCTTCCAAGCAAATGGTCGACGAGATGTTCCGCTTCCTGAACGACGAGCCCGACGTGAGTGGTCCCCTGGGGCCGAATGTCAAAGAAAAGTCTCTGATGTTCGAGCAGGCGCTGCTCATGCGCCGAGATGTGCCCACGAAGCTCCTCTCCCGCCCGGTCAACTACTATGAGGCGGCGCCTCGGAAGATCGTCAACCAGACCCGCCTCTAGTAGCGGATCGGGCTGGGACTGGAACTGGAACTGGCCCCGAACAAACTAGATGCGTCTGAGATATTAGGGGAGCTGGTGCCTGGGGGGATTCCGCCGGAGAGTGCCCAGCTCATGGTCTTAATCAGTGGGATTGGTTCATGCGTGCCACAACGCCTAAGCAGTACAAAGTCAATCCTCGAACAATCCTTACTGGCTTTCTCTATAAAACACTCAATATTTCGGTTAACCAGCATAATTTCAAGGGAAAAGTTACTGAACTAAATCAAAATATATATAAAAACTATTAAATAATAAATATTTATATACTTTTTAACACTTAACATTTACACATCTGTATCAATATTATTTCTGCATTCTTTTCTTGATACATTTACATTTAAATTTAAATAACAATATTAGCTGTAGGAACTTTGAATTGATTTTAGAAATCTGTTGTCTTTTTATACTCCCATTTTGGGGAATAATTATTCTGATTTCAATTTTCTACATAACTTTAAAATAATTAAGAAAACGTATTGGATTGATTTACGAGGTTTTTCATTGGCTACATGAACCATTCCAATTCCATTCCTGGGGCCTCTTAATTTGGCTTCAGTTTATGTACAAATTTTACGCATATGGTAAATGTCAGCTTGTATATACACATTTATATATATATCTTGGCTTGTGATTGCTTTTTGTTACAGTTTCCCTATTTATAATTGTATCATATTTATTATACTCTGTAAATAAAACCCTCTAAGGCATCTATAGATATAAATGCGCAATTCATTCGTGTGTTTACTCGTCTGCGTTGGTTGTGGTTCTTTGGCTAAGTGGTCGCGTGGCCTTCCCCGATCCAGCTTTTGTGCTTTGTGTCCAGTGTCCAGTGAGCGTCCCGCATCAGATTCGCCCCCTGGGATTGCATTTCACCATTACACTTTAGAAAACGTAGAAACCATTTGAGTCATCGAAACGGACTTTTTGAAATTTGGACCATGAGTTGCCCAAGTGGCTTACTTACTAGGGTACCTTTTAAAAAATTAAATGTATTTTATTCCATAGATAAGGGACTTTTAAAGTGACTTATATTTCCATACAGATCTTACCTGCTTAAAGTCTTTTCAAAGTTTTCGTGCTATCTTTTAGAAGACTGATTTATTTTCAATAGATAAGAGACATTCAAAACAACTTGAAAAATTTTTCCATATAGCTCTTACCTGCTTAAAATATCAATTATCAATATAACTATTTATATTTTCAATATAACCAGTAGAAGTTTTAAGTATAAAAAGTACTCGAAGGCCGAGAATAAAATATTTGTATATTGTTTTTGGAGTTCCTTTATAACTCTTACCTCTTGATTTTTGAACTCTAAATTCCCAAGAATCAAAATTTATTTCATTGATTGTTTATTTTTCCAAAGACTCTTTAAGATTTTTTCCGTTCAAACTTTATCAAGTTCTAAAAATGACTTAAAAACCTGAGCATTTTTTAGATTCCAAGGTTATCGCTATATAAGGTCTTCCCAGCGATAACCCCTTTGTTTTTTTATTTAATATTTGACAGCTTTATAGCCTCACTAAATGGGATTATCAGAAAAAAAGAATTTATGAGCCAATTTCCTTACCTTTGTCGGCTAGAGTTCCTTTAATAATTCATAGCCAATTCGGAAATAGAACGTCTATACTTAACAGCCAAGATTCTTGGGGAATACCTATTCCTTAAATGTTTTCTCTGCTTAAATAAAACAAGCCACAGCACACCACAAGAATAATTGAGGTTTATTAGTCCAAATTTGAAGAAATTCCCCGTTCGACAGCCTATTTCCCAGAACGCAGATCCATACCGTGTCGTCTTTAGTCAGCAACTAAGTTGGAGGAAGCAAACTCTGCGACCGAGAACCAAGACTTTCAGAAGCGTGGTCAACACCACTGCCTATCAGGTGGCGGCAGAAGTTTAAAACAAATACCAAATGATAAATGGAATAAAACGCGATCGTAAATAATCGCCGCAGTCCTTATCACGACGGCATATCTTCGGGTGCAGCATACCCGTACCGTAGTCCCACTACTCTTTGCCTACTCGTATATATTTATAAAAGCTTACGACCGCGGCACCTCTCGATAAGTGGCACTCAGATTACAGCTGTCGAAATAATTAATACCCCTGAATTATAGACTGAGTGCTGGGACTCAGTATAAGAGAGAGCCAAGTTGAGTGGGAGAGCAATGGATAGAGGCTCTCGAAGAGAGTTTACCCTGTAAATAAGCAACCCTTTTACACTTACCTTTCAGGCTGCTTTGAGGAAACTCAATAACATTTCTTCTGGCGATACCATCCGGCTGCCCAAACCCGTTCCCAATAACATCGATACCTCCGACTTTAGCTATTTGAAATATGCCTCGACGTACTTTTGCGGTGGCGCCACAGCCCAGCATGAGAGGAAGCCCCTGAAGCAGTCTCTGCTGAAGCATGAGCTTCCTGTGGATGAAATGGCTTCCAAGGTGAGTTTTTCAAACCTAAAGTTAAGTTAACCTCTCAATATATACTTTCGCTTAGGCCATTTGGCTTACTGTACTCCGCTTCATGGGCGACTTGCCAGATGTGGTATCGTCTCCAACGTTCCACTCCCACGACAACGAGAGCCTTATGATTGATTTGTCACGCTTCCTGAATACTTCCGGTTCCGCCAAGCCTCGTTTGTTTGTGCGTCAAACCCTTAAACGTCCCGTCAAACTGGTGGGAAGCGGCGAAAGGGAGGCCGAGGAGTTTTATCAGCAGTGGCTCAACACTCCCAGCAGTCACTTGGATAAGCTGCACTTCATCATAGGTCATGGCATACTAAGGGAGAGCTTGAGGTAAGTTTTTAAAGAGTTTTCCTCTTATTTAACCCTAAATTTAAAACAATTATATTTCCCAGAGATGAAATCCTTGCCCAGATCTGCAAGCAGTTGTACTTGAACCCCAGCCGGAGCTCCTATTCCCGCGGATGGCTGCTTCTTTCCCTCTGCCTGAGCTGTTTTCCGCCCAGCACCGATTTCGAGCCGCATTTGCGCAGTTTTATGAAGCAGGGAACTGCCCAGCTGCAGGCTGCCCCCTCGCTTCAGCGCTTGGAGCGAACTTTAATAAATGGACCCCGCTGTCAGCCACCATCCATGTTCGAGCTACAAGCCATCCGTGGTCGTCAGCCCCTTAAGCTGGACATTTACCTGATGAACGGACTGCAGAGGAGACTGCAGGTGGACGCAGCCAGCACGGCTCGGGAGGCAGTGGAGCAGCTCTGCCAGGGATTGGGACTGAGCGACATCTTTGGCTTTGGATTGGTGATGTCGCTGCACGGAAAGCTTATACCACTGGGAGCTGGTCAGGAGCACATCCTCGACGCCATTTCAGAGTGCGAGCGCCGGCAGTTGGATGCTCCTTGGAAGATCTACCTGCGGAAGGAAATGTTTGCCACCTGGTATGATCCATCGCTAGACCCCAAGGCCACGCAGTTGATCTACAAGCAGATCCTAAATGGCCTAAGATGTGGAGAGTATCGTTGTCGCTCTGAGAAGGATATAGCCATGGTGTGTGCCTTGGCTATCTTTATAGAGCACGGCCCGGGCGAGATCACTCGGTTAAAACCTTCAGAGATCACGGCCTTTGTGCCCAGCGATCTTTTGGCGCCAGGCGAACGCGCCATAGAGAACTGGAGTCGCCTGATAGCAGCCACCTATGAGAAGAGCTCCTATGTGAGGCAGGATCAGCCAGAACTGCAGGTGGAGGCCCAGAGGAGAGCCAAGGAAGATATCTGTCTGTTTGCCCATATTTCCTGGCCAATGCGACATTCTCGGCTCTTCGAAGTGAGCCGAAAGGCGGGACCCAAACTTGCGAGCGATGAACTGATGCTGGGCATCAATTCAACTGGCCTTTTCCTCATTGACGAAACGGAGCAGGTTTTGGCCTCCTGCAGTTTCGCTGAGCTACTCAAGGTTCACTTAGAGGCCAACGATGACCTGCACGTTCTCACCATTCAGCAGGTTAACTTTGTGCTCCAGTGCAGCACGGCCCAAGATGCCAACGAGATAATAAACTATATGCTGGACAATCTCCGCCAGCGTTCGAGCTACGGAATAGCCCTCGATAGTGTGTCCAAGGAGACTGATCAAGAGGACTGTCTGGTGCTCTCACCCGGTGACCTCGTCGAGTTCGAGGCCGGGGTTACGGGTGCCCAATTAATGGCTGGCAACGCCCAAGACCTCTACAGAGGTTGTGCCAACGGCCAATGGGGTCAGTTTGCAGCTGGAAACGTTCGGATTGTGGCCACACTCACCAAGCCCAGCGAGAAGTTGCAGGACATCTTCAAGGATGGAAGATTCGAAGACCCTCCGAAGCCGATGCCTAGAGCGAATAACTCAAGACGCCGCCAACACAATATCTCTCAGCTGGCTGAGACTCAATTCAGGGAGCCATTAGAGTGAGTGGCTGAAATGTTGATACCAATTACTCTTCTTAAACTAAAACTAAAACCTTTTCAGGTCCGACAAGGCATCCCTCTCGAAGTACTCCCCGGAACCACTGAAAGCTCCTCTGCTCAAAGCTGTGGTTAAGGTGCCACCGCTCTTCCAGCAAGCCCTGGTTATTCACCATCACATTCTCAAGGTATAATAGAAGAGGATCTGGGGATTATTTATGTCTTGATTAACCCATATTTCCCTCCATTTCAGTACATGGGCGACATTGCCAGGAGCAATCTGCCGGTGAACACCGACCTCATCTTCCAGCCGGCCCTGCAGCATCCGCTCCTCTGCGACGAGCTCTACTGCCAGCTGATGAAGCAGCTCAGTGATAATCCATGCAGTGAGAGCGAGAAGCGGGGCTGGGATCTGCTCTACTTGGCCACCGGTCTGGTGGCTCCCAGTGTCTTGGTCATGCGGGAACTGATCATCCTGCTGCGCATGCGTGCCGACGCTTTGGCCGATGCCTGTCTCAAGCGGTTGAAGCGTTCCCTGGCCCAGGGTCAGCGGAAACAGGCTCCGCACCTTATCGAGGTCGAGGGCATACAGCAGCGTTGCCTGCACATCTATCACAAGATATACTTCCCCGACGATACAGTCGAAGCCTTCGAGATTGAGTCCCATACCCGCGGAGCCGAGCTCATAGCGGATATAGCCCAGCGTTTGGAGCTAAAGTCACCTTTGGGCTATAGTATTTTTTTGAAGACAGGCGACAAGGTGTACGCCATGCCCGAGGAGGACTTTGTGTTCGACTTCATCACCCAACTGCTTTTCTGGCTGAGGCAACAGAAGACAACTCTTCGTTCCATAACCGATGGCCACTACCAGCTGCACTTCATGCGCAAGCTGTGGCTTAACAATCATCCAGGCGAGGATCCCAATGGCGATGTGATCTTTAGCTATCCGCAGGAGCTGCACAAGTACTTGAAGGGCTACTATCCCATCGATTGCGAGCAGGCCTCGCTCTTGGCAGGACTCGTGTACAGTGCGGACCATGAGGTCAGCTTGCAGAGACTACCGGAAGTGCTGCCTCGCTTGGTGCCGGAAGATCTGATTCCCCTGCAAACGGTAGCGGAGTGGCGACAACGGATCCTGCCTAGACTTAATCGCGACCATTTGACGGAGGACCAGGCCAAGCATCTATTTCTCCGGGAACTCTCCCACTTCTCCTGCTTTGGCTCCACATTTTTCGTGGTGAAACAACAAAACGACGACACCCTTCCCGAAACTCTACTGATTGCCATCAACAGCTCCGGCTTCCATCTGCTGGACCCTCAAACCAAAGAGATCCTTCGCAGCTATGAGTACTCCCAGCTGGGCATTTGGAGCTCGGGCAAGAACCACTTCCACATCAGGTTCGGCAACATGATCGGGGCCTCCAAGCTGCTGTGCAGCACCACCCAAGGCTACAAAATGGACGACTTGCTGGCCTCCTATGTGAGGTACTTTAATGAAGAGGAATAAACTGGTTTACTCGTTACCAATAAAGCGCACTCTTACAAGTAGCCCAGCTCCTTGGTCTTCGCAACCAAGGCCACCATGCCGGCCATCAGCTCCTCGCAATTGGGAATAATCTGCACGGGGGGCAGAATGAAGCCATAGCGGCCCTTATCACGGTACTCAATGGTGTAGCCGATATCCTTGTCCAGCTCGTTGAACACCCAGTCCACGGAGGTTCCAGTGGCCACATCTGCAAAGTGAGAAAGGTTAACTGATCGATTCATCCAAGATGGATTACTAAGAACTCACAAAGCACATCAGCAGTGGATCCATATTGGTAGACAGTGCCGTAGGGCAGTGCCTCGATGGCATCAGCAAAGGCCTTGCCAATGGTCTGGATGTCGTCGTAATTTTCAGGGAACTCCTCGTCTGTGTGTCCGTAGGGGGACAGAAGGTACTGTCCGTAGGAGTGGAAGGAAATGTACACGCTGAACTGATCCTTGATACTTGTCAGATACTCGACCAAGGCCTTGGCCTCTGGCTCGGATCCTGGCGTATCTCCAGCGAAGGTCTCACTGCAGGGATTGGCAGAGGCGCCATTATTCTCCAACCAATGGGAGTCAAAGTTGCGATTGGCGTCGGCTCCGATGCAGTCATTGGTGGCATGTGGCTGGCGGGTCTTGCGCCACATACGATTCTGCAAAGAAACTGAGTTAGTGAAGTCAATTATAATATTTTCAATTCCCTCATTAGCACCTTCTTGTGCGAGTACTCGAAGCCATCCACATTGAAAACGGGTACGATGTGCCAGTCGTAGTTATCGGCCAGATCCCGCACCTCGGGCTCCTCGGAGGTTAGTAGCTGGTTAATGAACCAGGTGGCACTGGCCGAGGTGATCCACTCCCTGGCATGGATGTTGGACTCGATGAAAATACCAGGGTTGCCTTCCTTGTGCGAAATCTTGATGCCCCGAATGGTGCGACCCTCGTAGGACTGGCCCACAATGAACTCCTCGGTCACCGAGGGGTAGGTGGCCAGGACTTCGTCCAGCCAGGCCTCGATCTCCTCCAGCTCGTAGTACTTAGTCCAGCCAAAGGTGCCGCTATCGGCAGTAGCGGTGACTTGCTCTTGGTCGATAAGCCTAAATGGGAGTTCGATTAGAATCTTTATGGACCCAAATGAGCACGCACTAATGGTTGGCTAATCGAGCGATCTTATCGCTCAAGGGGTTCGCTTTAACCATTAGGTTGTGACCCATTCCGTAGCTCACTCTTGGACATTCTCGATCATCAGTTCGCTGGTTATATTATTGAACCTCAGGAGCTCCTTGAAGTGCTTCAGCTCCGCAGGACTAACCATTATATCCACTTGCTGACTGCGCTCATCGTACTCCTTCCATATATTGTACTGCAAAAAATCGAGGGGTGACTTAAGTCCTTAGATCCTGTCACTCACTCACTTACCTTGTTCGTTAGTTCACCGATTTTTTCAATCACAGCCAACTGGATCTTATTCTTGATGATTAGCTTGTACACCTGGAAGTTGTCAAAACGCTCCTTCACTGAGTCCTGAAGGACTCCAGCACTTGTTAGAGCCACCAGCGTGGCAAGCAACCATAGCAGACGCATTTCGATCAATGACTGAACTGAAATAACCCGGATCAGCGGCAAAGAAACATAGCTAAGTGATTATTCGCAGTTAATCTTTATTCATTTATTGCACTCGGAATTCCCCAGCCTTTGCAGCTAGTTCTTGAGCTGTAAATAACCCAACTCTTCACACTTATCTAAAAGGGCCACTAGGCCGACCAGAGCCTCCTCAGCGTTGGGAATGATGTGAACTGGCGGCAGGATAAACCCATAGCGACCAGTGTCCCTGAATTCAATGGTGTAGGTTATCTGAATGTCCTGTTCGTTATAGGCCCACTCAATGGTGGCTCCAGAGGCGGGATCTATTGGGGGATCAGAATTTATAAGTATTCTCTCTACTATAGGAAATGCAAACTTACACAGAATACCCGCAGATGTGCCGTATCTGTAGACAGTGCCATATGGCAGACCCTCTACCGCATCTGCGTAGGCCTTAGCCACGTCCATCAAGTCATCAATATTGGGCGGCTGCTCCTCCGTGGTGTGTCCGTAGGGCGAGAGCAGGAGTTGACTGTACGAGTGGAAGGCCAGCAATACGTTGATCTTGCCCTTAAGGCTGCTCACATAGTCGGCCAGGGGTGAACTTCTGGTTCCGAGAAGGGACTCGGTCCGCCGTAGTCCTCGGCGCAAGGATTCTCAGAGGCACCATCGTTCTCCATCCAATGGGAGTCGTAGTTGCGGTTGGGATCGACGCCAACGCAAGGCGAAATATCCGAGGGTTGGCGGGTCTTCCGCCACATGCGATCCTGCAGAACGAAATTATTTAGTAAAATAACACAGAATTTCAAATAAACTCCACCTTCTCGTGAGTGTAAACGAAACCGTCTACATTCAAAACGGGCACGATATACCAGTCGTGACTCTCGGCGAGCTGCCTCACCAGCTCATCGCTGGAGGTTAGGAACTGATTGATCAGCCAAGTGGCTGTGGCGGAGGTGATCCACTCCCTGGCATGAATGTTGGACTCAATAAAGACTCCTGGGTTGCCCGATTTGTAGGAGATTTTAATGCCCCGAATAGTCCGTCCTTCGTAGGATTGGCCCAGGACAAAGCCCTCCGTGATTACGGGATATGTGGCCAATATGTCGTCCAGCCAGGCATAAATTTCCGCCAGCGAGTTGTATTTGGTCCAACCGAAGGACCCATCTCTGGCGGCCATCAAATTGGCACTTTCCTCCGAATCTATGAGCCTTGTTTGGGATATTTCTTATAATCAAAATTTTATTTTCCGATTTATACTCACTCCTGTACGTTGCTGATGAAGAGCTCTGCACTGGCATTGTTCCTGTGGACTTCAGTCTCCAGTTCACTTAAGGCACCCGGACTGATCATCAGGTGCAACTCATCCTTGGCTTCTCCCCAAAGTCGGAACTATAAAAAGGCGATCAGAATATATTTCCTCAAAATATTGCATAAGCGAACTCACATTCTCGCGATCCTCGGCCAGCTTTTTGAACAGGTTCCTCTGTCCTTGAGTCTCCAACTTGATCTTATACACGTGGTAGTTGTCATAGCGTATCCTTTCCTCCTGGCCCAAGCTCATGCCTTGAACTAAGCCAATTAACGCCAGAAATATAAGGAAAATATTAATCTCCATGCTTAGAGCTGCGAGTGCGATCAGCGACTATTACTTTTTCACAAATCCCCGCCAGACTATTGCTATATCGCTCGCCTTTTGTTAGTCATAATTGGACTGTAAAGATAGTGCCTTAAGAGCTAACTATAAAGCGATTAATACAACTTGTTCTCGTGCGCCTTATCAATCGGAACAAGCTGCACGAAGATGGCTTAATTAGTTTTGTTAAACAGTTATTTGGGACGAAGTAGTTAAGTTCGATAAATATATTTTATATTCCTTTTAATTCTCAAAGCACATTGCACGTGTTTATTTATTATTAATTTATGGTAGTTACACTTTGCTCTTTAAATTCATGTAGCCCAACTCCTCTGTCTTCTCCAAAAGCGCCATTATGCCTGCCAAAGCCTCCTCGGCATTCGGGATAATGTGTGCCGGGGGAAGGATGAAGCCATAATGTCCTGTGTCCCTGAACTCAACGGTGTAAGAAATCCGAATGCCCTCCTGGTAACTCAAATCAATGGTGGCACCGGTGGCAGGATCTAGTAAGTCCAGTTTTAGTTCCTTGTTTCTTAAGGTTATTTCGTAAATACTTACAAAGCAGTCCTCCCACGGAGCCATATTGAAAGACAGTGCCATATGGCAGCTCATTCACCGCATCCGCATAAGCCTTGGCCACGGCCATCAGATCATCGTAGTTGGGAGGAACCTCCACGCTGCTGTGGCCATACGGTGAGAGCAGAACCTGACTATAACTGTGGAAGGCCAGCATCACATTGACCTTGTCCTTTAGGCTGTTCACCAAATCGGTCATTGCCTGGACTTCCGGCTCGGAGAGCGCATGTGGTCCACCGTAGTTCCAATCACAGGGATCCGACGAGGCTCCCTCATTCTCCATCCAACGGACATCAAAGTTCCGATTGGGATCAACTCCAATGCAACTGGAGAATTTCGACGGCTGGCGGGTCTTGCGCCACATCCGATCCTAGGGGATAAACATTATATATATATAATTGTGAACAGAGTTTGGAGTTGAGATTACCTTCTCGTGGGAGTAGACAAAGCCATCCACGTTGAGCACTGGAACTATATACCAATCGTGGTTTTCTACCATCTGCCTGACCAGTACGTCTTGGGAAGTGAGAAACTCGTTGATCAGCCAGGTGGCCGTGGCCGAGGCAATCCACTCGTTGGCATGAATATTTGACTCAATAAGTACTCCAGGATTCCCAGACTTGTATGAGATCTTAAGACCGCGTATGGTGCGACCTTCGTAGGATTGGCCCACGATAAACTCCTCGGTAACGGATGGGTATGCAGCCAGGATACCATCTAGCCAGGAATAGATTTTAGCCAGTGTGTTGTACTTTCTCCAGCCAAAGGATCCACTGGCTCTGGAGTCAGTCTCTATTTCTGAGTCAATAAGTCTGTAAAGTGTTTTTTTTTTATATAAATTCCATTTAAAGTAAATTTTACTCACTCTTGTACGTTGCTTATTAACACCTCTGCACTCAGGTTAGCCTTCTGAATATGTGACTTAAACTGGGACAGGGAACCCGGACTCACCAGCAAATGTAACTCATCCTTGGCAGCACCCCAATGCTTAAACTAAAGTAGAACTTTTAGACTTTTTGTTACGGCCGCTGAATATTCTCAATACTGACATTGTCCTGATCCTCCATTAGTCTTCGAAGGCGACTGCTCTGCTCTTGGGTCTCGTACCGGATCTTAAACACGGAGTAGTTGTCGTAGCGTATCCTCTCATCCTGGCTCACACTCGCTGCTTGGACCAAGCCAACCAATGCGAGAGCTACTAGGAACTCCTTCAGTGCCATGTTCCTTCTCTGGCCGGTGGCTAGCGACTATTTCTTCTCTAGACATCAGTCGATAAATAAATAGCACGCTTATATCAAAATCTCACTTGGGCTGTAAAGATAACTTTTCGATCGTTAACCAATAAAATTAATGTATAATTTTTATGTTGGTAATGGCCGATATTACTGAGAAACCATATAAGTTTTTCTAAGGTGCCTTATCTATGAAATCATATTGATAAGCTCATTAAATTATATACCTACATAATTGTTAAATTCAATTACCAAAAATGTTATAAAGGCAAGTTCTTCGATTTCGTTGTCGGAGGTCGGCTACTTCGACGGCCTGACTCCAGGGGACGTGCATGCCAGAGGCATTCAAGGCTCATTCAGATGTAAACTTGAAAAAATTAAAACCCATTTGTTCCCTTGGATGTACCATGATATGGACATAATTTCTCGATCGGTGTCACTGATTATCCTGAATGAAATTTTCTGGATCTGCATCCAAATAAAAAGATTAGGATGTTACTCACACTGTCGTGATGCTCCAGTAGTTCAATTATGACCAGTGGCTGACTTGTGGATGCAATATGGACCTTGTACAAGGATATGGAACAGACAAAAAATACATCTGAAATAACTAGCTCCTAACTTGTTTGAGTAAACTGAATCTGCTATATATGCTTTTAAATTCTTAAGTCACATTGTACACGTGTGCAATTGCAGTGGGAATTTTTATTAATATATATTAATTACACTTTGTTCTTAGATTTCATGTAGCCCAACTCCTCGGTTTTCTCCAGAAGCGCCATTATGCCTGCCAAAGCCTCTTCAGAATTCGGAATAATGTGTCCCGGGGGAAGGACAAAGCAATAATGTCCTGTGTCTCTGAACTCAATGAGGTAAGTAATCTCGATGCCCTCCTGATAACTCAAATCGATGGAGGCACCGGTGGCGGGATCTGGGTAATTCACCTCGATGGATTAGTTTCTTGCTTTCCTTAAGTTACTCCGGAGATACTTACAAAGCTGTTCTGCCATAGAGCCATATTGAAAGACGCTGCCATATGGCAGCTTATTCACTGCATCCACATAAGCCTTAGCCACAGTCATCAGATCATCGTAATTGGGAGGAACCTCCACGCTGCTGTGGCCATACGGTGAGAGCACAAGCTGGCTACAGCTGTGAAAGGCCAGCATCACATTGACCTTGTCCTTCAGGCTTTTTATCAAATCGGTCATTGCCTGGACTTCCGGCTCGGAAAGAGCATGTGGTCCCCCGTAGTTCCAAGCACAGGGATCCGACGAGGCTCCCTCACTCTCCATCCAACGGACGTCGAAGTTCCGGTTGGGATCAACTCCAATGCAACTTGAGTCGGCCGATGGTTGCCGGGTCTTGCGCCACATCCGATCCTAGGGGATAAACATAATATACATAATTGTGAACAGAGTTTGGAGTTGAGATTACCTTCTCGTGTGAGTAGACAAAGCCATCAACGTTGAGCACTGGAACTATATACCAATCGTGGTTTTCTACCATCTGCCTGACCAGTACGTCTTGGGAAGTGAGGAACTCGTTGATCAGCCAAGTGGCCGTAGCCGAGGTTATCCACTCGGGGGCATGAATATTTGACTCAATAAGTACTCCAGGATTCCCAGACTTGTATGAGATCTTAAGACCGCGTATGGTGCGACCTTCGTAGGATTGGCCCACGATAAACTCCTCGGTTACGGTTGGGTAAGCGGCCAAAATACCATCTAGCCAGGCATAGATTTCAGTCAATGTGTTGTACTTTCTCCAGCCAAAGGATTCATCCGCACTGGCTCTGGAGTCAGCCTGCTTCTCTGAGTCAATCAGACTGAAAAGGGCTTTTTTTTATATAAATTCCATTTGATGTAAACTTTACTCACTCTTGTACGTTGTTTATTAAGACCTCTGCACTCAGGTTTGCCCTCTGAATCTCTGTCTTAAACTGGGACAGGGCTCCAGGACTCACCAGCAAATGTAACTCATCCTTGGCGGCACCCCAATGCTTAAACTAAAGTAGAACTTTTAGTCTTTATGGCAGGCTGGGTATTGTGAATACTGACATTGTCCTGATCCTCCATTAGTCTCCTTAGACGACTGCTCTGCTCTTGGGTCTTGTACCGGATCTTAAACACGGAGTAGTTGTCGTAGCGTATCCTCTCATCGTGGCTAACACTCGCTGTTCTGGCCAAGCCAACTAATGCGAGAGCTACTAGGAACTCCTTCATTGCCATGTTCCTTCTCTGGCCGGAGCTTTGCGACTATTTCTTCTCTTGACATTAGTCGATAAATAAATAGCACGTTTCTATCAAAATCTTATTTGGGCTGTAAAGATATCAACCCGATTGTTAACCAATGAAAATAATGTATAATTTGTATGGTGGCAATAGCCGATATTACTGATCATATAAGTTTTTCCAAGATTCCTAATCTACAAAACCTTAAAGATAGATTACCTCCCCTTGCCTTCCCAGGCGCACTTATTTATTTTCAGTGGAAATCATTAAAAAATATATATTAAATTCTTAAATTAAATTCCCAAGAATTGAATACAATCAGTCGCTTGTCTGAAAAGTGCTTCGTATTCTAAGGCCTCATTCTTATTTTAATCTTTTCAATTCAGAAAGCAGCTGTTGCAATTGAATTGACGGAACCGCCTCAGAACTGGGGTATTAAATCCCCTTATATAGGTCACTCAGTTTAGTCGAAATGCGTCTATTAATTGTATTGTTGCTTCTTATTGTGGCTCACGTGTGGTCCTCATCTATTCCTTCTCCTCGTTCCTTTGATGGATTTTCGGTGTTCAGGGTTCGTTTTACATCTACAAGTCAGCAGCAGGTTATTGATCAACTGCTGGAGCAACACGAAAGGGTGAGTAACATCTAGTTTCCCGTAAAAAGATGATGTATAATCATATTTCATTCAGTATAACGAGTGGCACCGGTCAAGAAATGAAGTTCACATAATGGTACATCCCAGGACACAGCGTCATTTTCGTAAAATAATGGTTGATGCCAATATTGATGTGGAATTAATTATACCGAATGTGCAAATGTAAGTCATTTTCAATACTTTTAAATTTGATTTAATTATAATTTAATTCATGATTAGACTCATTGACGGGCGAAAGGCAAAAAAGGAAAAATAACGCTTAGTTTCTTTAACAATTTTGAATAAAAAGTGCGAAATGTATTTAAAATTGTGAAAATACAGACTCCCCATCAAAAAGCATTTGTTGCTATTTAAATTTTACACCAAGAGGTTTTTTTTTTCTTATGAAGCAATAATGAGTAATGAGTAATGTATGTCTTGGTTGCCATAAAAGCTGATAGATCATAAGACATTTCAAAATAAAGAAGTCAATTTAAAATTCAAAAAGATTTATTAGTTTGACGTTTTAGCAGCTATACACTGATCCATTCCAGCCCTCAGGCCTTCTGGCATCCCTCTCCGCAGTCGGAGCCTTCGCAAATGTCGCAGAGCGAGGACTTCACCTGGTAGTACTCGGTGGCCTTGCGCTCCGTGTCGTAGTAGTCGTAGAGGGAGACGGAGGCTGGCTTCTGCTTCGCCACCGCATGAGCCTTGGAGGCCTCCACCGGGAGACACTTTACATCCCCAGGAGTCAAGCTGTCGAAATAGACGACCACAGTGGAGTCCGAGTTCTTGGTCTCCACCCGCTTCACGCGGTCCACGGCCTCGATCTTGCCCAGGCTGTCAGCATCGCCCACGAAACCGGAGGGCAGGGCGATCTCCATGACAGCCATGTTGGAGTCCTTGTCCTTGTCACCCTCCTCCAGCGGAATGTACTCGGCGCAGATGTCCACCACCAGCAGCTGGCTAGGCGAGTCCTTTACCGTGGGCGTGACCTTGAAGCTGGGCTTCTTCTCCTTTTCGGCCAGGTTGTAGCGGTACGAGAACTGCACCATTGCAGATCCGGAGCCCTTGGCGGTAAAGTCGACCTTGCGCGTGGTTTTGGGCAGCACATGGGTCTGCAGAACGAGGGAGTTTTCGGGATTGACAGAGATCGTGTCCTTGGATCCGCCATCTGGCGAAGAAACGAACTCGATGTCCATGGTGCCGGATCCAGATCCCGTCTTGAAGGCGAACTTAGTCAGGGCCTGCAGTCCAATCACAGTGTCCTGGGTGGAGGAGAATCCACCGTTGCTGTTGCGCTGGGAGATAAGCCACTTAATAATGGGCAGGGCCTTCTCCGCGGGTTCCTTTTCGAGGAGAGCGAGCAGCACATAGGAGGTGATCTCCACATCGTTGCTGCGTGGCTTCCAGTGAAAGATGCGGCTGTCCTCCCCAGTCGTCTCCGGAGCCTTCGACCACCACTTCCTATCGTTCTCACTTCGAGCCACTCCCTCCAACTTGGCCAGCACCTTCTCCGCCTGTGGGTGCTTGGCTAGCTGAAGGGCAACGGCGGCAATGGCCAGGGAATACTGGTCCTCCGTCTTGTCCACCTCCTCGACCACGTAGCGAACCGCCTTCTCGATCGCACTCTGGTACTTCGGAATGAGTTCCTAGGGAAGAGAATTCAGGTTGTTATAGGTACTTGCTGGATGTGCAAAGTAACTCACATCGTTCTCGAAGAAGGCCAGCAGGACGAACGAGGTAAGGGCCAGGGCATTCTGGTTGGCGTTGTCAAAGAGCTTTCCCCCCTCCGGGAACTCGCCGCTCTCCTTCTGCTTCGACACGAGGAAGTCGAGGCCCGCGGTTACGACCTTGGGATCCACATCGGTGTACTTTCCTGCCTGGTGGAAGGATCTCATCACGTAAGCGGTGAGCCAGGTGCTGCCAGCAGGATCAGACTTTCCGAAGGCGCTGTAGGACCCGTCGTCGTGCTTATATGTGAGCTCTCTCTGGTAGCCGATCTCCAGGAACTTCTTGGCCTTGGTCTCAATGGCCGGCATCCGTCGACCAGTGACCTCCAGATACTTCAGCACCAAAATGTTGGGGACGAAGTTGACCATGTTCTGCTCTCCGCAACCGTACGGCATGCGCACCAGGTTGTCCAGATTCTGAAGAGTGGGACCCAGAAGATCGCCAACTACAGAAAACTCGATGAACTCGGACTGAGGCACTGCTTCCGCAGGTATCTCCGCCTCCAGGGACTGTGACATCTCCGGCTGATCCTTCAGGTTGATGAAGACCGCTCGGTTCTCGAACTGCGTGACTCCCTCTGGCTCTACCTTAAGTTTCTGGTGGATGGTGTCGCCGGCTAATGGCGAGGTGGCCGTAATTTTGAGGGTGGTGGATCCCACGTTCTTCGGTCGGATCATGAAGGAGACACTCTTGCCACTGTTTGCTGGGATCGTGACTCGTTTGACACGGCGCACTTCATCGATGGCCTTCTCCAAGACCTCGTTGGTGGCCTCTGTGAACTCGTACTCCTTGTCGGAGTTATCCATCACGACCTCCGCATCGACGGTCTTGTCCAGATAGTTGAATATTACCACCGGAATGGCAATCACTTCGCCTGAAATCCAATTCAACATTTAATTATTGTACAAATTATGGAATTTATAGAGAATGGACTCACCCCTCTTGACGGAGTAAGGCAGGTTGGTGGACACAAAGAACGGCTGGAACACTCGAATCTTGCTGGGATTCTTGGTCAAAGCTATTCCTGAGTTGGGGTTCAGTGAGAAGCCAGTTACCACCCAAGAGGTAATCGTGTCCGGGATCTTCTTGGTCAAGGAGAAGCCCTCACCGTCCACACTTTGGATGTAAAAAGATAATTAGTATTTTGCATGGCTAAAAACATATTGGACAAAGAAGCAAGCATAATAGATAAAGTGTGTGTGATCGGTTAGTTGGCAATTCAAACATGCAGACGAAATATATTAAAAAAACATTATTGGGAACTAATATGTAAATTTGGTAAGTATTCTACTAATTAAAATACAATTTTTCCTGAGAACACGCGAATTTTATTAAGGCTTTCACTAAATAACTTCTTAGAACAGCTTACATGCAGATAGCATTACAGGGCGTTATGTACTTGAAATTACTTTGCATTAATTGAAAATATCCAAGTTTCAGGAAATGTCTGGCGTAAGGTCCCTGAGCTCGGGATATATTCTAATCTAGTTTTTTTTTTCCGACCTTAGTGTAAGTGATATTCTGCCTGTAATTTATTGATTGAATTTGTTTTGAATATTAGTAGAAAATCTTCTCTCAATTTCAAAAGGTGGAATATATACCCAAGTATTTTGAAAAAAGTCTGGAATCAAACTTTATTAATTGATAAATATTTAAAGATATTTTATATATTTACAGATATCTATAGGACATGCATTGCATAGCAATACATCAGATATTTAAAAAAAACATTTACTGTGCAAACATCCACGTCTCTGGAAACTCGTTTCGTATTAGAGCCTTTGGCGGAAGAGGTTCTTCAGGACTTGTAAACATACGATCGTCAATTACGCGATTAACTTTACCCTTCCTCAAAGCAATGTACATATTTTCGGAGTCCAACAAATAATGTCGACGTTCTATTAAAAATATTTAGTGGTAATTAACTTAAAAAGTAAGTCAAATTTAAGAAGTTAAGGGGAAACCAGGAGATACTGTTTGGGGCTTAGAACACCAGCAGCTACGAAGCATAGTTAAAACTAGATAAAGCGTTTAGTAGGAATATGTTAGAGCGCAGGTAGTTAGTCTTAAAGATACCCCAGCACATGAGACACTTTCGAAGCACCCAAGGAGTAAGTTTTATGTCCGTCATACTTGTCGGCATTGTAAAATATCCAATTCTCCGGAAACTCTTTCCGGATTTGTGGAACCTGTGTCGAGCTAGGTGGTGGTCCGCCCGGTCCAGGTATTCCCACTCCAAAAGCTGCCGCAGGTGCCGCAAGTGAAAATGCAATTGGCATTGGAAAGGCTCCATTTAGTATCAGGGGACGGTATAATATGGCATCTGCATCATGGATATATATGATCATTAGTAAGAAGTCTTTTTGGTCTCAGTCTAATTTCTGCCTAAGCTTCTAGAGAAACTAAGATATTCGGTTTCCATTTCAGATTTATACTTTCTTTGAGGTCCTATAAGCTTTAACGTTAAGGTTTCCGTGTCAAATCTTTAAGTGGACTTCATATTCGAGTGAGTGGCTCCCATGGCACAAACTAAAGCAGTTGATGCAACAAGCTGGTCATGCATTAGACATCATATAACCACCAACCTTCCATTTAAGGCGGACATCCAAATCCAGACTTCAGCAAAGTGTTTGCGAACAACTACCAATTCGGGGGTACTTTCTGACACACGTGAATCTATTTCGTCGTCCTCCCGATATTCGAAGGTCTCCAACGAATACAGTACATCGTCTAACAGTGGACCTAATATAAATATTTTTTTACTACATTTCATGGACCATTAAAGGTATTGGAATTCAGGTATTCTTTTCCCGTGTACCGCAAGTATCTTTAGCTGGGATGAATAGGTAATGACTGAGGTTAGCCCCAACCTGAGTGTCCTACTGCCAAGTCGGGTTAGATGTTATGGTGTCATGCAGGAGAAAACGTAGAACAAACCTCCCATTGCCTGACGTTTGCCATATCCAGACTTCGGCAAAGTTTTTGCGCACAACTGGGACTTTCTGTGTCCAGTCTTCGGAGTTCGAAGAGTCTGTCTCGTCTTCTTCGTATGCAGATTCTTCAACCCGATTTTGTACATTTTCTAGATACTCATAGTCATCTGATGCTCTCCCTATAATTTTTATTCCGATGGTTACCTTTTCTTCATTTTTAATGAACACATTTTGAAACACATTTCTGTAAAACCCTCGAAATCTTTAGGTCGCATGGAATAGGAGTTCCCCAAGAATATCATAATATTCTGAAATATTAGTAATACATTTGCGTTGACAGCCTGATCCTTAAGAGTGTTGTGCGTTTGCGCAAGAGATCGTGATTAGAAAGCAGAGATAGCAGTGCGTTAAGGTGCAGATCCTGTGGCATCAGTTTTAGGAAACCCACCTGGGGCCAATCGATTGCCATATCCAAACTTCGGCAAAGTTTACACGCGGCTTAGCCGGAGGAACAGCATTTTCGGCAATACCGGGAAAATCTTGAACAACAGGAAGTGGAAATGGCCCCCTGTTGCTTACTTCAAATTCTCTTTCCAAATATATTCCTGGGTCATCTTCGACATAGTCAGGAAACTCTGATGAAAAATGTGTGTTTGAATATACTCAATATCCTTTTTGTATTTTTTGGCCAAGTTCCAAGCAACAGTCTTTTTACAACTTTGTTTTAGATTCAAATCTAAACGAGGAAGTTCTGAAAATAAGTAAATAATTGTAGAATCTTACCCGTGTTGTAAGGATAGTTGGCATTGGTTAAGGTCACCAGACCCGAGGATTCGCCAGGATATTTTCCATAGCCACGCTGCCAGGGAGTGGATGTCTTGTACTTGTTGAGACTATTAAAGATATCATCTCTACTGAGATCGTTGCCAGACTTGAGCAGGAGGACACTCTGATCCACTCCCAGAAGGCCCACAAAGGAGTCTGGATCGGTCTTCACTTGCAGCTTGACTTCTTCACTGGGCTTCGCACTCAGAGGAGCTGAGATATCAATCTAAAAGTGAAGCTAGATTATTTTCGCTTTCAAAAGGGATTTTTGATAGAAAACCTACCGAGTTGCTAAACTCCTTCTCGAACTCGATGCTTTTCTCTTCAAAGTGCAGGTCGTCGTTGATGACATAATGAATGTAGATCGTTGCCTCGGGCACCATGTCAAAGGTGGGTGTAAACTTAACCGTGTAGGTCTTTTCACCCTTCGGGACATCCACGTATTCGCTGAGCACAATGTTACCTCTGGCCACAATGGTGTATACAAAATAGGGAATATCCTCGATCGATTTAACATGAAAAGAAACTCGCTCGCCTAATCGTGGCCTAAAGTAAGTGAATTAAGTTATTAAGGAGAAACAGCCATTCAGTTTTTAAAAACATTTACTTACTTTTTCGTGTTGAGCTGTATCTTTAGAGGATCTCTGACTTCCATGGAGGGTTGGAACTTACTGATGGTTCCAATGGTGCTCTGGGACCCGTCAAAAGTGGCTATCACACGGTAGTAATTGACACCACTGTCGGGCAAAGTAATACTCAAGGTCGCAATGCCATTCTCGTTCACGGGTGCCTCAAAATCTATGCCCTTTTCCGTGGTAGGTCCCGAAAAATAGTACTGGGCATTTTCAAAAGTCAACTTCACCTTCTTGGCGGAAGCCGTCACCGGAGACCCATCAACATTTTTCACCGCAACCTGATAGACGAACGACTTGTTCGGATGGTAGTGCTCAGGCTTTTCGAAATTCTCTACTTTGAAACGCTCCTGATGGAGGTTCACGGTGGTGGACGCATTCTGCTTGTTGCCAGTCAGTTCCTCGGTGACAATGGCAAAGATTCGCATGGGCGGGGTCCAAGAGCTGTTCTGGAGGTACTTAATGTCAAACTCCACATGGCCCTTGCCATCCAATTCGACAGTCTTCAGCTGCTTTTCCTGGGCGCTATAATCGTATCCATAGTTCTGTTCCATTGAAACGGTTGCCTTTCCCTTAACTGGCTTGCCGTAGGTGTACTTGGCCCTGATTGTGGCCTTGATCACTTGATCGGCAATCACCACGTCCTTGGCTGTGTCTATGGTCACCTCGAACTTGGGGAGCACGTACTTGTCCACCTCAAAGGACTTGCTCTCCCTGCTTTCGCCATCCACATTAACCGAGATCTTCCAGGTGCCTAGGACGGGCTGCTCGGACAGTTGGAGCTCCCCGGAGTAGACTCCCTTGGTCAACTTGATGTCCGTAAACTGTTTGATCCTGTTCTGGGCCCCGTCGGTGATCACAATCGATATGGGCTTGTCGATCTTGGCGGGTCGGGTGTTCTCATCCAGGAAGAGGATGCGGAACTGCACCAGATCAGCGGGCTTGTAGGTGGCCTTGTCGGTCTGAATGAAGGTTGAGGGTTTCTCGTCAGCATAGTTCAGCTTGGTGGTGTTCTTGAACACCACTCCGGCTACTCCCTCGGCGGTCAGGTTGTAGTCCCCAGTGGCCAGTTTCGGCACCTCGAACTCCACATTCTTAGAGGACATGGGCGGAACTTCAATTTCCTTGGTCTCGTTGAAGGAGGGTCCGTTCAGACTGACCTTAATCTGACTTGGTCCATCTGCTTTGTGGACTGAGACGGCGACATTGTACTTGGAGTTGGAGCGGATGGTGCCAGGCCCAACCACCGAATAGAACCTGCAATAAATGAATTATTCTTTAATTGAGAAATGGTGATTGAGTGACGGGGAATAATCGTAAGCGGACTTCAAACGCTTAATTGCAATTTCATGTTTATTTGGCAAATTAATGATCTGACAGTATTTTGTTTCTCAGTGATTGATTCTCTTTAATGTTCTTTTGTGAAAGCGAGGGAGTGTTTGCTTACTATACATATAAATACGCTTTATTTATGCAATATGTTCAAACAACTAGATGTATCACTTTTCACAATATTCCAATCAATTTTACAACCGCTACAAACATTATTTAATGACCTTAAAGTGTCTATTTTAAGATTTATAAATATGTTACCTAAACGATGTGTTATTTCACAAAAGTATTTCCATTTTGTTGCTCATTAACACCATTTTTTATATTCTTTTTATGACACTCACTCAATGAAGTAATGCAACTTTATTTTAATATTATTTAGTATTCTCTTTCCCTTTTCTAACACAATTAGTGCTAATCAGGGGAACACCTTTCCTGAATTGAGAGTATAAAGAATACTATCTTTAGACCTGTCATTGGTCTTGTACGCCAGTCGGGTTTCCCAACCGGTTCCGAAGGGAATCAGCATCCCAGCTGGGCAGACACCTGAATATTTTGATACGTGGCTGCACATCGGACGGACATTAGCAATTCCACCGACTTCTGTATATAATTTTATTTACTTAGAATACCTGTCTGCTGACCCCGCTTCTGTGTCGGACTGATAGGTGTTCACTTTATTTCATATTATTTCATATATAATGCAACTCACCCAGTGGCATTGATAAGCAGGGCGAATTGTAGCAGAAATCCGAACAGAAAGATCCTCTGCATTTTGGGGCTATCACACGCGAACTGAAACTTGAAAAAATCATTTTAATTATGATCGCCGCAAACAATTGCTGCTTGAATAATTTTGTTTATTATTTCACACATGGGTTTTTTTATGAGCCGAAATCCGAAAACACTGACCTCGAGAATCGAGCGATCGCGAGCTATCGACGTTCCACAATGAGCTCGGCTTGGTGCGAGACCGGCTTTAAATACGATTTGTTGGGAGATTGGGATCGGTTCTCTCGCGAGTGGTGAGAGGCACCTCTGCCTCTCTCTCACTCTCTTTATTATTTCGGGGAATTTTCAGCAGTAAAACGATGTGCTCTGATAGATCGACACGAACCGACCGACCGGTACAAATACAATCTCTTGTTTACGTCACTGATGATACATTTGTTTATACTCGCATTTTGGGCTGTTTTGTTGTCCGCTAATTGAGGATGGTTTCAAATCACTGATAAGAGACTCAGTGGGAAATTTATAGTTTTGTATAGCTAGCCCTTTCGTTGTGATACCTTTTTACGATTATTAATTATTTGCTATTTCAATGCATAAATACATAATAATCTTGATTTACCTGTATTAAATGAAGTTGACTAGACCTCGAATAAGCTAGAACTCTTCACAATATGTACATATGGAATAAATATATAGCACTAGTATTATTAAAGATTTCTACAACCTTTTCAATTTTTATAACTGACCCTCAAAGAATAAGTTCAAGCTAGAAAATAAGTTATAAATAAATTAATAAAACTTTCTTTTAAAATTTTTGGTGCCAATATTTACGACTAATTTTAAATAGAGAATATAACTTTTCCTTCCTAATTAAACAATTTCCAAAACATCCGTATGTCATTAGCATTATTTTGCTATTTCCTATTCTTAAAATTAATTCACAAAAATCATTGCTGTTTCATGCTTACTTATCCCCTAAAAAATGTTCGGAATTCATATACATTTTTTGAAACCTTCCAGTATATGTTTTACCCTGGGTACCAAGATTAAGTAATTCTTCAACGATTTAATCATTGATCATTTTATTTGTTTCAGTATTCTTAAGCGATATACTTTACAAGTATTCTGTTAAGCAAATGACTTTATTATTTTTACCAACTAAGCCATCTATTGACATCTTCCCTTAGGCTTTCTGGCAGCCCTCTCCGCAGTCGGAGCCTTCGCAAATGTCGCAGAGCGAGGACTTCACCTCGTAGTACTCGGTGGCCTTGCGCTCCGTGTCGTAGTAGTCGTAGAGGGAGACGGAGGCTGGCTTCTGCTTCGCCACCGCATGAGCTTTGGAGGCCTCAACTGGCAGGCACTTCACATCCCCAGGAGTCAAGCTGTCGAAATAGACGACCACAGTGGAGTCCGAGTTCTTGGTCTCCACCCGCTTCACGCGGTCCACGGCCTCGATCTTGCCCAGGCTGTCAGCATCGCCCACGAAACCGGAGGGCAGGGCGATCTCCATGACAGCCATGTTGGAGTCCTTGTCCTTGTCACCTTCCTCCAGAGGAATGTACTCCGCGCAGATGTCCACCACCAGCAGCTGGCTAGGCGAGTCCTTTACCGTGGGCGTGACCTTGAAGCTGGGCTTCTTCTCCTTCTCGGCCAGATTGTAGCGGTACGAGAACTGCACCATCGCAGATCCGGAGCCCTTGGCGGTGAAGTCGACCTTGCGAGTGGTTTTGGGCAGCACATGGGTCTGCAGAACGAGGGAGTTCTCGGGATTGACAGAGATCGTGTCCTTGGATCCGCCATCAGGCGAAGAAACGAACTCGATGTCCATGGTGCCGGATCCAGATCCCGTTTTGAAGGCGAACTTAGTCAGGGCCTGCAGTCCAATCACAGTGTCCTGGGTGGAGGAGAACCCACCGTTGCTGTTGCGCTGGGAGATCAGCCACTTAATAATGGGCAGAGCCTTCTCCGCGGGTTCCTTTTCGAGGAGAGCGAGCAGCACATAGGAGGTGATCTCCACATCGTTGCTGCGTGGCTTCCAGTGGAAGATGCGGCTTTCCTCCCCAGTCGTTTCTTGAGCCTTCGACCACCACTTCCTATCGTTCTCACTTCGAGCCACTCCCTCCAGCTTGGCCAGCACCTTCTCCGCCTGCGGGTGCTTGGCCAGCTGAAGGGCAACGGCGGCAATGGCCAGGGAATACTGGTCCTCCGTCTTGTCCACCTCCTCGACCACGTAGCGAACCGCCTTCTCGATCGCACTCTGGTACTTCGGAATGAGTTCCTAGGGAAGAGAATTCAGGTTGTTATAGGTACTTGCTGGATGTGCAAAGTAACTCACATCGTTCTCGAAGAAGGCCAGCAGGACGAACGAGGTAAGGGCCAGGGCATTCTGGTTGGCGTTGTCGAAGAGCTTTCCCACCTCCGGGAACTCGCCGCTCTCCTTCTGCTTCGACACGAGGAAGTCGAGGCCCGCGGTCACGACCTTGGGATCCACATCGGTGTACTTTCCTGCCTGGTGGAAGGATCTCATCACGTAAGCGGTGAGCCAGGTGCTGCCACCAGGATCAGACTTTCCGAAGGCACTGTAGGACCCATCGTCGTGCTTATATGTCAGTTCTCTCTGGTAGCCGATCTCCAGGAACTTCTTGGCCTTGGTCTCGACCGCCGGCATCCGTCGACCAGTGACCTCCAGATACTTCAGCACCAAAATGTTGGGAACGAAGTTGACCATGTTCTGCTCTCCGCAACCGTACGGCATGCGCACCAGGTTGTCCAGATTCTTAAGAGTGGGGCCGAGCAGATCACCCATCACGGAAAACTCGATGAACTCGGACTGAGGCACTGCTTCAGCGGGAATCTCCGCCTCCAGGGACTGCGACATCTCCGGCTGATCCTTCAGATTGATGAAGACTGCTCGATTCTCGAACTGCGTGACTCCCTCTGGTTCTACCTTAAGTTTCTGGTGGATGGTGTCGCCGGCTAATGGCGAGGTGGCCGTGATTTTGAGGGTGGTGGATCCCACATTCTTCGGTCGAATCATGAAGGAGACACTCTTGCCACTGTTCGCTGGGATCGTGACTCGTTTGACGCGGCGCACTTCATCGATGGCCTTCTCCAAGACCTCGTTGGTGGCCTCTGTGAACTCGTATTCCTTGTCGGAGTTATCCATCACGACCTCCGCATCGACGGTCTTGTCCAGATAGTTGAATATCACCACGGGAATGGCAATCACTTCGCCTGAAATCCAATTCAGCATTTAATTATTTTACAAATAATTGAATATATAGAGAATAGACTCACCCCTCTTGACGGAGTAAGGCAGGTTGGTGGACACAAAGAACGGCTGGAACACTCGAATCTTGCTGGGGGTCTTGGTCAGGGCTATTCCTGAGGTGGGGTTCAGTGAGAAGCCAGTAACCACCCAAGAGGTAATCGTGTCAGGGATCTTCTTGGTGAAGGAGAAGCCCTCACCGTCGACACTGTGGCAAAGGGTGAAGCGGATTAGTTTTTCGAGCTACTACTCCGAGGGGGCATAAACAAGTTGGACGAGACACGCCATGGATTAAGTGGGGGTGAGTGGTATTTGGCAATGTTAGTCAAGCATGCGTGAGAAACAAGTAAAAAGCGTTGGGTGACTATTTACTCTGTCGAAAAATCTTCTGCTAGTACATATATCCAAGTTTCTGAAAAATCGTTTCGAACTATTTCCTCATTAGAAGGTTGCCTATTTTCGGTTGGTGCGGGCTTTCTCGTAGTCTTTCGCGTTTTGTTGGAACTCTGGCGTTCCGCACTGGCCTTCATGATGGGAATAGGAGTCCAGTTGCCCCTCCTTGGGTCATTCACTTGAAGTATTCGAAATAAGACGAACTTCTTAACAGAAAATCTTTTTCGTTATTTTTCAGAATGATCAATATTAAAGCCCTAGAAGAACTTGCTTTTGAGGGTCATGAGCCAATGAATAATGCTTCACAAAAAAATCGGTTAAATGTTTAAACAATTTACTCGACGCCGTTGGCGAACATCCAAGTCTCGGGGAACTCTTGGCGGACTGGAGCTGGAGGAGGTGCCGGCGGTGGTGATATGGTGCTCGCAGGAATTTCGAAATCTGATGCAGTGTAAGAAGGTGCTGCATAATGCGAGGCAAAGGATGCCCTACGATTCGATACAGACGAACGATAATTGTATCTACCGCGTAACCTATACCGGATACGGCGCCTGTGTGAAGGTCTCCAACCATTCAAATTGATACGAGGATATAAGAAACCTGTAAAGTATGTAAAATTTAAGTGGTGCTCTACTTAGAATTCTCTCTCTCTTTTCTGACACTTTTTTGACTATCTGCGGAAGGATGATATGGTAACTAGTATCTTTTTGTATCAAGGAGTTGATGGTAAAGTAGTATCAATATAATGGCCATGAGAATGTGTACAATGACTTCTATGATCTTGTTGGGACAGGACATTTAAGGATCAATTTTTACTCGGCGAATATCCAAGTTTCTGGGAACTCCTTGCGAATGACTGCTGGTGGTGCGGGTGATGCAGGTCCGACTCCGTCATACGAATGCATTATGAGCCCAGACATAGCACTGGAACCAACTACGGCACTTTGTGCACGGAATCCTAGTGGCATTCCACCTACTCGAAATGCCATTATCGGAGGCTGGAACGAGCCGTAGTAGTAGTGCCTCCAAGGATACGTATGAGCTTAAGACACCAAATCAATTAGTTTAAGGCTGATCCTCTGGCTAATAATTTATATAAATATCTTTTGAATGACATAAGAAGCCGTGGCAATCAATATTCAACGAGCTAATCAAACTATTTTCCTAATTCATGTCAGAAAAAGTTCTTCATCTTGTAAACCAAAATAAACTTTGAAATATCCTGAAAGGTGCGTTCAGTTTTTAGAGTAAATTAAGCAGTTAAAGAAAAAGTGTTGAATTAGTCACAAACATAAACCACACCTGGAATTACGGGTAATTGGATGAGATTATAGTTAATCATACTTTTCAGCATTATAAAAGATCCAGTTTTCGGGAAAGTCTTTACGAATTTGGGGCTCAGTGACGACACTCTGTGTTGCGACTCCAGCCGCTGCTGGTGAGCGATTGAACATGACCAGATCGATATCAGAAGGAGGACCTGGAAAGCGCTGCAGGGGTCTAAAGAAGATCCTCCTTCCTACAAAGCATGAGAATGGGTTAAAGGCTTGAAAGCGAGTTTAGTGGCAAGATGTTAGAGCCCAGATAGTGAAGAATCCCAGCAGAAAGACACAATAAAATCACCCAAGTGGAAAAGTTTAGCTCAGTCATACTTTTCAGTGTTGTAAAATATCCAGTTCTCAGGAAACTCTTTTCGAATCTGTGGAACTTGCGGCGTTATGGGATCTGTCAATGGAGTTTCCGGCATATATGCGTTAAAGCCAATGTCTTGTACAACAAGCTGCTCAGCATAGAGGATTTGATCTTCATCGAATTCCCACATATATTCATCTGTGATGTACATTTTTATAAATATGATGTTATAGAATCTCCAATTTATGTAAAAAATTTGGTTATAAAACTTTAATTTTCCCGTAATATCAGAGGAACCTTTACTTTGTTCAAACTACCATTAAATTTGGGATCTTCCTTGGTTTCGAAAGGTGCAAGGGTTCTAGCTATTTGGAGATTTGATAAGGATGCACATTTACAGGCGTATCATTTCATTTTCCAGATGCAACACACCTTGGGTTGGCAGATGATTGCCAAATCCAGAGATCGGCAAATTCTTTGCGGTTTGGATAAGTCCCAGGTGTAGTTTTTAAGGCCAGTGGATCCATTTTTTGAAATCCTTCAACTTCTGCCCCTTCAAATTTCATTTCACAACTGAGCATGGCAAACTTAAATAAATCTGAAAGCTTGGTAGCTAGAATAGATATATTAAATATTTATAAAAGCCCGTTTTTCCCATCAGGGACTCCTTCACTATCATTTCAGTGTTATGATGAATGAATGCTATCTGTTAAGAGCAACAAATTAATCAACAAAAATTACATCGTACTGTTTGGCATAGAAAATCCAGCTTTCGGGGAATTCTTTTCGAATCTGGGAAGTTACTGTAGACGAAAGATGATATCTGGGAGACATCGCAAAGCTGCGAAGTTCCAGTACATCATCGAATTCATAATCTTCGGTAAGTATAATATCTTTGCTTTTTTAGCTCGTTGTTGTTTTTTAAATATAGTAGCTATAAACTAAAACAAGATTGCTATAATTTTTTAAGGCAACAGTTTTAGGTTTCAATTGTTAAATTAATTTCCTAAATAATTTTACCAAAATTTTACCAAATTCCAGGCTACCATAATTTTAGTCAGAAGAGTTTAAGGATCAATTTTATAACCTAAATCTCTAGCTTAATTTTAGATCTGAGGGACCTGTCGCTCTTACCTTGTGTGTAAGGATAGTGGGCATTGGTTAGAGTCACCAGACCCGAGGTTTCACCAGGATATTTTCCGTAGCCACGCTGCCAGGGAGTGGATGTCTTGTACTTATTGAGACTATTGAAGATATCATCTCGATTGAGATCGTTGCCAGACTTAAGAAGCAGGACACTCTGATCCACTCCCAGAAGGCCCACAAAGGAGTCTGGATCGGTTTTCACTTGCAGCTTGACTTCTTCACTGGGCTTCGCACTCAGAGGAGCTGAGATATCAATCTAAAAGGGAAGCTAGGTTATTTTCGCTTTCAAAAGGAATTGTTGATAGAAATCCTACCGAGTTACTAAACTCCTTCTGGAACTCGATTCTTTTCTCTTCAAAGTGCAGATCGTCGTTGATGACATAATGAATATATATCGTAGCCGTCGGCACCATTTCGAAGGTGGGAGTAAATTTAACAGTGTAGGTCTTGAGACCCTCAGGAACATCCACGTATTCGCTGAGCACAATGTTACCTCTGGCCACAATCGTGTACACAAAATAGGGAATATCCTCGTTCGATTTAACATCGAAAGAAACTCGCTCGCCCAATCGAGGACTGAAAAAGGAATTAGGTATTGATTTATACTCGATAATGAAATAAAATTGAAAGCTTAATACTTACGTTTTCGTGTTAACCTGAATCCTAAGCGGCTCACTGACCATGTCTGGCCGGACACCTAGCATGATTCCTAGGTAGACTTTGTTCCCATCAAACTTAGCATCGACGCGGTAGGAACCAAACCCGTTCTCGGGCAGAGTTACAGAGTTAAAACTGGCAATGCCATTCTCGTTCACAGGAGCTTCAAAAGTAATATCATCTGCCCCAGGGCGTTCCGAATGAAAGAAATGACTAGACGTAAATGTTAGAGTAACCTTCTTTTCAGAGCCCGTCACCGGAGAATCATCCACGTTCTTTACAGCAACCTGATAGACAAACGACTTGTTCGGTTGGTAGTGCTCTGGCTTCTCGTAAGTATCTATCTTATATCGATACATATACAGGTTTACGGTGGCGGTGGCATTCTGTTTGTTTCCAGTCAGTTCCTCGGTGACAACGGCAAATAACTTTACACTTTTACCTACATTGGGTATTGCCCTAATGTTGAACTCCACATGACCCTTGCCATCCACATCGATAGTCTTTTCTTGGTTTTCCATTTCAGAAGTGGGTTCGGGGCGGACTAGGGTGAAGTAGTATGGTTGCTCAGATTTCATCGAAATAGTGGCTTTGCCCTTAACTGGCTTGCCGTAGGTGTACTTGGCCCTGATTGTGGCCTTGATCACTTGGTCGGCCATCACCACGTCCTTGGCGGTGTCAATGATCACCTCGAACTTGGGGAGCACGTACTTGTCCACCTCAAAGGACTTGCTCTCCCTGCTTTCACCATCCACATTGACCGAGATCTTCCAGGTGCCCAGGACGGGCTGCTCGGACAGTTGGAGCTCCCCGGAGTATACTCCCTTGGTCAACTTGATGTCCGTAAACTGTTTGATCCTGTTCTGGGCCCCGTCGGTTATCACAATCGATATGGGCTTGTCGATCTTGGCGGGTCGGGTGTTCTCATCCAGGAAGAGGATGCGGAACTGCACCAGATCGGCGGGCTTGTAGGTGGCCTTGTCGGTCTGAATGAAGGTCGAGGGCTTCTCGTCGGCATAGTTCAGCTTGGTGGTGTTCTTGAACACCACTCCGGATACTCCTTCGGCAGTCAGTTTGTAGTCACCAGTGGCTAGTTTCGGCACCTCGAATTGCACATTCTCGGTGGACATGGGCGGAACTTCGACTTCCTTGGTCTCGTTGAAGGAGGGTCCGTTCAGACTGACCTTAATCTGACTTGGTCCATCTGCCTTGTGGACTGAGACGGCGACATTGTACCTGGAGTTGGAGCGGATGGTGCCAGGCCCAACCACCGAATAGAACCTGCAATAGATGAATTATTATTTAATTGAGAAATGGTGATTGAGTGAAGAGGATGGACAGTGAATTTCAAATGTTTAATTGCTTTTTCAAGTATATTAAAACTGATTCTAAGTAAAATTCAAGTATTGAAAAACTGACGTGGTTAGTAATTTTGTTTAACGTTTAACGATGATATTAAAGGAATGCAAATTTTTAGTGTTTTTCAAATAAAAAATCGCAATTTTTTACACATTACGAAAATCCCCTTTTTTTATGGGACTCACAACAAGCGCGCTTCTATAATTATTTACAGATTATAAAAAGATTACAAGTTTTTTTTACCACGTTATAAACATTAAAATTCACACTATTCACACAGAAAATTGAATACGTGGCTGCATGTTTTTGGTAAAACCTTGAATTCAAGTAAATAGATGTCTTTTTTGTATTTTTTTACTGATAAGAAATCAATTTGAGTTTTAATAAAACGCAACTTACCCGGTGGCATTGATTAGCAGGGCGAATTGTAAGAGAAATGCACACAGAAAGATCTTCTCCATTTTGGAGCACTAACACAAGGAACTAAAAGTATAATTTTTATTATTAACTGATTTTTAAATATTCATAAAAAGTAAATACTTTTAAAAGTAAAAATTCTCTTGATTATTCCACAACAGTTTTTATATCACTCTGAAAAAACGACCTCGAGAATCGAGCGATCGCCAGCTAGCGACGATCCACAATGAGCCCGACTTTATTCCGACCGGCTTTAAGTACGTTCTGGGATCGGGCTTTCGAGAGAGTTATCTCTTTGCTGCTCTCCTCATATTTCGGGGAATTCTCGGAAGTAAACATTTGCGCTCTGATGGATCGGCACAAGCTAGAATACAATTTATTATTTTATTTACGTCACTGATGGTACATTAGATAATTTTTTGTGAATAATTTTGATTTTTAAACTTTTTGTTTTTCATTTTTATATTTTGACCTGTCGACAAGTGCCCGCTCTCACTAGAAATTCCCATTGTAAACAATTCTTTAGAATCAGAGAGTCACTTTTCAGGTCTTCATTATCTCTGAAGTATTCTTGTTTTATTTTGTAAGGAAAAAAGTTTCCCTGTGGTAATGACATCTGTTGCAGACGAGATCATTAACCGGTTAATTCATAGTAAACAATGCAGTTTTGTGCTAATTACTATATTAACAAGAGTTCATAATTGCTTTCAAAAGAGTGTCTTTACAAAATGTAAAAAAGGAATTAAATACTTGAGTTATTGGCACAACAGCAAGCAAATATTTAAAAAGATAATGATTTGTTTGCCATGGAAAATGAGGTTTATTATTAATTATTTAAATATTTAAGTTATTGGCACAATAGAGAGCAAATATTTGGGAAAATAATGATTTGTTTGCCGTGGAAAATGAGGTTTATTATTTACCATGCTCAAAAGTGGCTTCTGTTCCCTTTTTTTAAGATAGTTATTTCATTTTGCCAATCTTGAATTTCTGTTATTTATCATATGTATAAATTTCAGCCCAATAAAAATAATTTTTATTTCTTCTACTTTTAAGTCTTAACAATATAAATCACTTTATATTATTTGGCTTTTTGAAATATAAAATTGAGTTTTTAAAAATCAAAATGCAAATGAGAAATACGCAAATATACCAAAAAATAACGGACATACTTCCTTAGAGGATCTGGTCACTTCGATAGAATCGATAGTGACATCGATAAAAACATCGCTGAAATAATCCATCTCTAGCCAAAACAATAACAAATAAATACAAATTAAGAATTAAGAATTTAATCCTGGCCACAAATGGACGACGGCGAGCTGGTCAAGCTGATTGAGAGTCACAAGATCCTGTACGACAAGGACAGTGCCCGCAGCGTGAAGAATGCTGCCCTGAAGGACGCTGCCTGGAAGGCAATCTCCCTTAAAATGGGCGCCTCCGAGCGGGCCTGCATCACGCGCTGGAAGAGCATCCGGGACAGGTTCGGCAAGGAGTTTCGGCGCTTCCAGGAACGACCCGACGAGCCCACCTACTGGGACATGTTCCCGCGCCTGCTCTTCCTCAAGGACCACTACAAGCAGGGCCTCGTCAAGAACGAGAGTCTGGACGGAATGCGGTTCGCGACGCGGGAGCAGCGACGGAGGCCCAAAGCCGATGCTGAGCAGGAGAAGCGCCGCAGGGGCGAGGCGGAGGAGGAGGAGGACTGCCAGGACGACCTGCTTAACGAGCAGCTCATCGAGCTGGTGAAGATGCATCCCGTGCTGTACGACCGCCACAAGATTCGGGTCTCCAAGAACCTGGCAGCCAAGAACGAGGCTTGGCGAAAGATTTCCGAGAACCTTAATGTGTCGGGTAAGTCCCGCTTATACCTTCGATCCACAACGTTTTTACCTTCTTCACTTCAACAGAGGAGCTGTGCTACAACCGCTGGAAAAAGTTGCGAGATCGCTTCGCGCGGGAGTATAGGAACCAACAGATCAACCAGGCCACGCCCATTACCTGGCGGTACTTCAAGGAACTACTCTTTCTGGGTCGCCACTTTCGCAAGGGAGTGCCGCTGATCCTGGAGAATATCAAGCGACGCGGGCGACCGCCCAAGTCCACCAACTCTCCCTCCAATCCCGCCAAGCAGCAGCCGACGGTTATGGGAATCTCGAGTGGCGAGCAAATCTGGGGCGCCGACTATCCCTACAGCACGGATAACGACGACCTGGAGGATGAGCTGGAGCTGCCCTATGACGAAAACGAGGAAATTGAGATTATTTCCGAGGCAGAGCAGACTACGCCCTACGACTTCATCCTCACGGAGGCCACGCAATCGCAGGTATTGGAGCCACCGCAGCAGCTGCAGGTTACCACCACCACGCCAGCGATGAGCGAAGAGCTGGTTCATACACTAGATAGAAGCCATCCCGCCACGATGGAGCTGTCCTCCGTCGTCGATGACTCCCCACCAACTGCCACCTCCGACAAGCTACTAACCACTGTGATAGCCAACATGGAGACAGTGCTGCAGCAATCGAGGGAGCTGCAGGCTCAGATCCAGCAGGAGCAGCTGGAGAAGGAGCAGCGCAGTGTTGCGCCGGACAACAGCCTGTTGGCCAAGGCTCAGATGCTGCTAGACGGGTTGCGTCCCTCAGAGCGCTCGAATGCCGAACGCAAGATTGTCCAGTTCCTGTGCCAGTGCCAGATCAAGGCTCTGGATGGGGAGGAAATCGAGGATGTGGCCCCTTGTCAGTTGTTCAACTGAAAAAGAGCGGCAATGGTTGGGGTTCCTATTAGCTAACTGTGAGTAAATCGAATAATATTCATAATTTATAAGTACTTCGTTTTAAGCAGAAAATATTGTTCTTTTAGACTAAGCAAATGGAAAATGTGAATTAGCCTTAAAATATATTTATATAAAAGCATTCAAATATATATTTTTATGCCTTAACGTTCGACTAATTTACCAATCTTACAAATCTTATTACAAACATATTTTAAATTCAGTTTTAAGCCACCAGTGTTGCACAGCTTATAACTATTTAGCAGAGAACCATCGTTCATCGATAGACAAACATCCACCGCGGCGCGAATTATTTGAATTTGGAATCGCTTAGACGAAGTCAAAAGCAGAAGCCAGAAAACCAGACGAAGCCAAAAAATAAAATCACACCCACGCCGGCACCATTTATTGCAATTAATAACGCTCACCTACGGGTCCACGCACACGCAGCATTAGCAGCAGCAGCAGATGGATAAACAAATCGGACGGCGTGCACTTGGCACTGGGATGTGCGAGTGCCAGAAGATTTCAATTCGCTTAGTTGCCGCCTCCGACTCACACGGTGCAGTTGCCCAGATACAGATACGGATCCGGGTTGTGCGTCAAAGAGAGCCGCCGCAAAAACATTCGGGAATTATTGAAATAATAAACGGGGAGCGCTTTTTAAGTGCCTGCGAATGGCTTCTGTTTTCCCGTTCTTCTTTCGGCCATAAACTAATTTTGTGTAAATAAACGAAGCGCCCGCCAAGCGTTTGAAGTTGTTCTGGATGGGATCCGGATTCCCCCGGTGGAATGTGCGGAACGAGTTGATACATGAAAAGTGTGCGCCCTATTGTTGTGACACCTGCAGACGCGACCACCTCCCTTCCCATATCGTATCCCATCTCCCCGCGTAACGCCTTTCCACGTGCTTGTGGCTGTCAGTGGTGCCATTAGCTCAATCATCGGCATTGGAGGCGGCGGCGGTTGCCGTTGGTTCCTCTAGCTGCCATAACCATAGCCATCGTGTCATCCCCATGCCGCCTCCCTTAAGGTGACATATAAATGGGTGAGTACACCTGGAGAATCAACAAAAGCTATAAAGGGGTTGCGTTTGAAGTAAAATTATATCTTAAACTAAAAATATATTTTATTTATATCAATTATTATGTCAACATTTCAATTCTTTGGCTTAGTCTTGAGTTTAAAAAAATAACAATTGTTTTAAGTTTTATTTTTGTGTAATGTTTTCTACTTTCCACTCACTCTTAATCATTTCCCTATCCAGATACCCTTTATTATAAATTGTATTTACATTTTTCAAGCTTATCGCTCAGTGTGTGGCAAGCTGACAGTAATTCATATGCATCCATCCATCTCCCGCTTGTGGATTTTAAAGCTCAAATGTAAATGTCGCAGCGGCATTTAAAGTTCAACAGACCTTTGACCTGACCTCGAAGCACCTATCCCGCCAGTGGGTTGAATCACTTACGAAGCTGCCACTTTGTCACATCATCGGAGGTCGAATCATCAATCACCAGCGGCCAGAAATGGTTTCTCCACATATCCACCCACATATGTACATTATATATCCTCCTCAGGCCCTGCTGCTCCGGGTCCATTTTGCATTTGCACTGGCAATTGTCTATGAAGAGAATTTGTATAATTGCCAATTGCCACGGATTTACTCGATTGCAGAGCCGAAAGCGACGCTGAACCAAATAATATTCAGCATACGCCGTGTGTGCCAAATTAATTGTAATGCATTGCGCCGCATTGCCAACTCACACACACACACTCGGGGCGCTCTCTTTATATGTTACATATTCAACATATATTTATATATACATTTCTATATATATATATATATATATTTATATATAGAGAAAGAGAGATTCGCATAACAATAAATCCAAACTGAACATTTTCGCCGCTTTGCACTTTGGAGCACTGCGAATTGTCTGTAAATTTGCCATGGCTCGTCGGTTGTGTGTGGCTGCCAGCAAAGTGTGTGCATTGTTTTTGGCAAATGCATGCAATAAGTGACTTCATGTCTGTGTCCGCTCCTCGAGGGCTCTGAAGTAATTCGAATTTTGAATGAGCTAGACATGCGATTGAGGATTTCGGTAGCAATAACTCAGGAAATCAGCATAATTAATGGGGATTTTCAAGTGTGAATAATCAAAGATTTAGTATTCACTTGAAGTGTAAGAGGCAGAAAAATATACTAGATTAAAGGCGATTAAATAGTGGTTTAAAATTGAATAATCAAAATATTAAAATTATTATAATACATTTTTAAATATTTATAAATTGTGTAAAATAGAATGTGGGAAGAAGTAATCTCATTTAAGTATTTTTAATGCTTCTCTTATTAGATTTTTCCATGGTATTTATGTGTATTTTATAGTTGTGCATATTATAATGTATAAGCAAATTAAGCATCTTTAAATAACTTAAGTAAGTCAGAGCCCTACTTTGAAATGATTTAAATTTATACAAAGCAGAGGTTCTATTTTAACTCTTAATTTTTTTAAATACTATAAACCAATTGCAACACCTTGTAGAACTTTCCGTGCAACCCTCGTTGATGTTACTCCAATGTTACATTACGTATACGTTCGTATACGTGATGGGCAAACACTTTTACACTTTCACGTGTACGCACCCCAACCCCCCTACCCCCCTTGGTAGGCTGCAGTGCAGCAACATTTTTTTTATGGCTCCGGTGCCTTGTACGTTGCGACATGTTTTGCATGGCCGAAAAACAAAAATACGGAGGGGCTCCGAAGCAAAGTTCAAACACTGTTGCAAACAATTTGCAATAAAATTGAATGCCCAACCAGGCAGCCCCGGCGAAGGCCAGGAAAAACTGCAACATGGCAGGGGGGGGGGGAGAGGGAGAGCGTCCCAAACTCAATCATGTGGCCAGGGGAGTGGGCCACTTATTGGCCACCTTCTTTGTTCGGTGCTTTGAACCTTGGCGCCATTTCGCTGACCGACGCAGCCGGGCGCATAAATTTTGCTTCGTCTTTCTTTCGAGAAGAAAAGAAAAGAGGGGAAGAGAGGAGGCTGCAGTTCAAAAGACTCGCTTGGCAAAAGTTCAGATCAAACTTTGGTCTTGTTCTTGCGCTATTCGCTCCGTTTTCCATCTCGGCAGCAATGACCTACAAAACCATTTAAAATTTACGACTCGGAGGCGATTCTGGCCGGAGATGAATGAAGACAAACTGCAGAAATGGCCAAGGAGGTGGACGATGCCAGTGATGCCTAACCCAAAGAACAAAGCGATAAAAACATCAAATAATTGTAAGTGTATAAAGCAAATAAAACATGGAGAGTGTGAAGGCTTGAGAAGCATTCAAGAAGGGAAACCTCTAGGAATGGTCTTGAATTTAATATTAAGCGAAAGCTACCAAGACTTTATTTAAAGAGCTTTAAAACCTCCCTTGAATTAAGTAAAGTATTAAAACTTTAAATACATTTCGGTGGGTTAATTATGAAGGGAAAACTTTCAAGTTAATTTCACTTTGGCTGTTGTGTGTCCTTGAGCCAGAGCCTCTGTAAGGAGTAAACTGTGACTGGGAAAATGCATATTCCCTAATGGAATTAATGGCCAAGTAGACAGCACTGCTGCTCCTTGCGACCTGACAGCTCTCGCTCTCGCTAGCAGCTTTTCCTTTTCCGACCCGACTTTCCCAGCGTGGAAATTCGCGCCGTGTGTGTCAAGCTGTTTAATTGCACTTGTGTGCAATTACATTTAAGTAACTGAGCGACTCGACTGAAGGGGGGCAAGTGCACTCTGCTGACAATTAGGCGCACACGCGTCCGCAAATGAGGCGGGCGGATGCGGGGGGCCGACGACCTGCCCGTTTTTAATTAGTTACGACTGCACAACGGTGCGTATGCGTAATCAGCAAGTGAACGCCATCACGGGGCGCTGGCATACGTCAGGCAAACAACAAGAACTTTGCCGAAAATCTACGCGAGGAGAGAGTGCGAAACTATATCAATCTGCTCTATAAATACAATTTGGGCAGGAGGTCCCGAATTATTTATATACGTACATACATTCCTTCGCTCTGACTGCACACGAGTTTTGGCGATTTGCAATTACTTTGCTATTTTGGAAAATGGCTTTGTCCGTTCGCCGTTCGCCGTCGCTGCGTCTGTGTCTGCGTCTAGCAGTGCTCCCCGTTTTCCGCTTAACCGATTTTCCTCGCCCCTTCAACATGGCAATGGTCCATTGTCTGAGCACGCTTGGCAACGGTTCAAGAGCGCGAAATCGAATGCTTGTGCTCATTACTCATACGCAACGTGGTACGTAGCGGGATAGCGAAACGCGGCAAGGAAAAAAATTAAACTTTCAATTGGGTCATGAAATAATTGCTGAGTTATATGAAATATATTTTGGCAATGATTTGAGTTTTTTAACTTGTAATTAGCACACAAAATGGGAGTGAAAATAAGAGCCATGTTATTTAATTAATTTATTATAAAGATCAATTTCTTTCATAAATTAAGTTAAAGTTGTTTTTAAGCCACGATTGATTAGAAAACATATCAAATAAGAATCATAACAGATAATTATCAATTACCTTTAAAATTAAGTATAGATATGGAAGCCTTTTAATAAACGGCTCTTAAAAACACTTTAAAGTTTAATAAAATTAAATTTATAATAAATATGTTAACTAGAACTTCTAGAAACGCTTCCCTTTCTTGAAAAGAAAGACTTTTAAGGACCTTCTCTCCTCTTCACATATTCACAAGCTAATCATCTTGGCAACTTTGGAGAAATCCCGGTTTTCTATCAATAAATAATATTCATTGAAAATTGTATTTTACCTTTAAACTAACTTCTCGGTTAATAAAATTTTACATAATATTTCAACTTGCTTTGCATTTCCTTTTCCAACTCTCACAATGTAACGCTAAATGCGTAATTTTTTTCCAACAAATTGTATAATTCAAATTGCGTAAAGACATATTATTGTCGAAAATTTATGCACAATTATCCCGGGGCATTCACGATAATCCCCGAAAAATTGAGCCAAATTGAGAGCACAAATTTGTGAATTCATAACCATCGGATATATATACATAAATAAACGAACCGAACAAATGCGAATGCGGAGCAAGTGTTTGTAAAGACGGCAAACTGCAAAAGTTAATTATGCGCAAAGTGAAACCAAATGTTTTGGCTCAAACAGCATTGCGGCCGAATGTCGAAAGCAAATTGAATGTAAACTGAGAAAAATGAAATACGATGAGCAAGGGCAATCCATTTAATGGAATGGCCAACTGTCCGCTCGCCACGCAGATCACAGAGTACACAGAATACAGAGAATACTGTATACAAAATAGAGAATACATAAATCCACGGCTAGATTCTGTCTGGCATCCGATATAAAATATATCACAAAAGCATTTCAAGTGCTCTGACAAAGGCGCTAAAAGCAAATGGATAACCCATCCCCCTCCCTCTTGAACATAAAAATAAATTAATCAATTTCATGTAGACAACAAAAGCCAAAAAAATGCGTTTTTATTTTTATTGCGAAACTTTCTCGGGAGACAGGCATTGAACTTGCCGTGTTTCTTTCTGTTAATTTAATGTTTTAAGTTCAGGCAATGTGTGATTATAAATGGGATAATGATTCATAAATGATTATATGAAAATTAAATTTACTATTACAATCTTCGAGTGCTTTTCTAAAATACAATATTTGAATATTAACAATAAACAAATTTATAGTTTTGGTCCCATAAAATATCTTTGAATTAAAAAAAAAATGTTGTTGAAAAACAAAGAAAAGAACTTGTAAAAATATAAAAAATATGTTGATAACGAATTATATAAATTTTAATTATTTTATAAAGAAAACAAATCCAATGAAAAATATTCCAATGTTTTCATTTTACCATTCATGTTTGTTTAAACCCATCCTGATATTAAAACTTTAATAGACTCTTGCAAAATTTATAAGGACAAGTTATAAATAAAATTTATGTAAGTATGTATAAATAAAATATAATTATTATTAAGAATATGGCAGCTCTTTGGCTTCTATAATTGTAACAGAACCCATACATCTTCCTCAGCCAAAACAAACATTTGTGTCCTTAGAAAATATTTCAAGGGGAAGCCAGACAAATAGATTTCATTTTGGCAACCAGCATATGCGCCGTGGTCAAGGCGAAGATTATTATTATTGAATATTTTATAATGCATTGGCCAGCTCGCCAGCATACAGCGATTCTCACCGAGATGCGAATATAAAGGAGAATAAATGTGTACGAAAACTCGCGCAGCCAAAGTTTATGGCACGAACATTTTCAATGGGGCGCCGCCCAGCGCCAAAAATGAAAAAAAGGAAAATGCTTTTTTTTTCGAGTGCGAGCCGCATTTGAGCACTTCGCCCCGCAATGGGGCGGCAAAAGGTCGGGGGCGTGGCAGGGCACTTGAGAATCGGCGCGCGAATTTGTTGCCAACTTTCTGGGCAGCGAAACGATGGCACAGACCACGACTACGGGTACGAGTGCCCCTCTTGGCTCAGTGATTTGCAGCCGCCGTTTGTCGCTTTCAACATTTTACATATCTGCTGATTCCCAGCTCATTCGCGGAATTTATATTATTTATTTTATGGTTGTAGGTGAGGAAATATGGCACAAACTAGCTCTGGTTAAAGGATGAGATATTATGCGATTTCGTTTCCGGTTCACTGATAAAAAAAATATAATTTTCTTTCAAAATTTGGTGCATTTTAAAATTCCAGACATACCTGCTTTTATGCTTAATTTAAACACAAAGAACTTAAAAAAAGAAAAAATATTTATAGAAGACCAAAATATACTTGCGCAAAAGTCATCAAAAATGACCAAAAGTGTTAAACTTTTTTATCAGTGTCAGGAAGAATATTTTGGATGTTTGACAGTTATATCTAAAATATTCTTAAATTTTTTCTTGGAAAAGATCATAAATTCTGCAAACTTCAAGGTAGGAAAAAGTTATCTCCAGATGAATCCATTTACCGCAGACTTCGAGTATCTTTTCATTACCCTTTTATATTTTAAGCCGCTGGATTTAAAGTGTTTAAACAAAACGAAGACCTTCTCAGAGGTGAAAATTAAGGACAAGGTGCTTAACATTAACTTCAAGCTGTTTGTCAAAGCAACATATTATTTTGTTATTTATTATTTAGTTAAATAATAACCTAGTGACCTAATATTTTCTGCACTAGTTAAAATTTCTCTTAGTCTAAACCCATTTATCCTTCACCCCATAAAAACTCCAAAAACATATTTATAAAGCACACACTTGGTCATATGACCATATATGAGACCAGTAGACCATTTAATACACACGGCAATCGTCTCTCTGTCACTGTTTATACAGGTATCTATGTTTAGCGTCCGTTCACGGCTAAGATCCCTCGTGATATTTTTCAATGAACACACAAACGCAAACACACGACAACCGACTGTCCCGACTCTTTCCCCCCCTCTGGCTGGGGGATGTTCGAAATATTTATGAACCGCATTCGCATAATTATGACTTATACTCTTTTAATCTTTGGCCATTTTGATGGCGGGCAACGCGGCGTATGCGCAACGCGCAGCTCGGACTTTGACTGAGGCGAACATATGTGCCATTAATTTGCAAGTAATTAAAATGCCTTCAAATTACTGCAATCCAAATACAAACAAAGGCAAACCGCGAGTAGTATCTTATGCTGAATGCAGCCCAATTTCATTTAGTTTGCCATTCGTCTGCCAAAAAAACAAAAAGGCGTCGAAAATAAAATACTCGTACATCTCTGGCTTTCGCTGTCGTGTCAATTGCGTCATGCACTGCACATTGTGTGGCACAGATTGTGCCAAGTTTTCAAATATAAATAAAAGTTATATGCGAATGCTTGCTCAGCTCTCACGAACGCAGAAGGCAGGCGACAGAAGGCGGGAGCAATTAATGCAAAATAAAATGTAATTATACTGCCCGTTTAAAAATAATCGATTTAATTAAATTTAAAATTGCATTCAGAGGCTAATTGAAAAGCCCAAACACTGGCGTCGAAGGAAGGCGTCTGGCCGTGTTGGGTAATCAGCTACTTAATGCCCATTTTCCCATGTGCTCTCAAGCATTTGGCAGTAATTGTTCGCAAGAAAAATGTCATAATTAGCGCCAAGGAAAATGGGATAAAAGAAGGACGAACAATGAGAGAAGCAAATCCAGCATTTAATTGCAAACCTGATTTTATAAAAGGGATGAAGGGAGTACAGTAAGATCTTACTCAGCATTTCTTGTTTAAATTGATTAAATAATGAAATAATATAATGTAAAAAATGGTATAAAGATACTACGCTTTTCCTTGAATCATTACCCTTATAAGGACAGCTTGACTTGAGAACATACTGAGACACATTTAACTCTTTAAAGACAGCCATTTAGCCGTAATCCCCGACTTCTTGGGCATCGTAAAGGGAGCTGTGTGAAGCTGCGTAACTTGGCTTCCGTAATGACTCCCGTGGCCGTCTTTCAGCTGGCTGAACTTGGCCAAAGCTTTCCCGCTGAGTGTTAATTACCTAAGACCCATCCGCTTGCCTCCGACAAAGGAGATGCGGAGGAGGAGGTTGGCACAGGGAATGGCGGGCGGAAGTGCATCGTCGAGGACGACAACGAAAACATTTCATGGCACATTATTTTTATTAATAATTATTTCACATGCAGACCAGACGGGACCGCTTGTACATCAATTTTACATGAGCTGGGAGCCTCCTCCTTTGGATGGGTTGTCATGTGGCGGGATGCGGACGCGGAATGGGAATGGGATGTGGTTGGGTTCGGCTCGGTCCATGTTCCGGACACTGACAGCGACCGACGACGTTGACGCAAATCGAAAAAGCCAACTGTGCGCTCGGTATCATTATTTCACTTCTGCCCCTGGTGTCGACAGATACAACATAGTACGATTTTCTGGCTATATTTATTTGGGTTCGCTCGGGTCTCGGGTCTCGAGTCTCGGGTTCTTTGGGCTCTGCCCTAATAAGCCTTCAGGTGCAGCTGCAAATGAGCCATGAATTATTTGCGCTGCACATAGATAATTGTAATTGCGGGTTTCTTTTCTGCTTTTAAAAATAAACCCGAATTTTTGGCATGAAATAAACGGGGGAAAAAAGATTGTTTATGTAAGCCACCAAATGCTAATATTTTGCGGTATGCGGTATACCATACCATAACCATAATGACGCTAATCCGACCCTTATCAATGGCTTTCCAATTCGGTTTCTGGTCCTCGGGGAATATTCAAATCTGTTTGTCCCCCTCTCAACCGCTAATGACGTAAATAAATCATGGTATTTCGGGGCAAAGGAGACCTTAAAGCATCTCAAACTTCCACCAGAAATTAGAGCTTATTCTGGCTTTCAGGGTAAGCCTACTCCCCCACTTTCCCATCAATTTCATGGCTTTTTCTGGCCCGACCTGACACAACGTCTGGCAATTCTAACCCGATGCTGTGTGTGTTTTGATTTGGACGACCTTATCGACTACCATTTCGCTTTTTTTTCTCCTCTTTGGGTTGACATTTTTCGTTATTTTTTTACTGCCTCTCTTCCTGCTGGCAGGGCAAGTAAAAAAAAAACAAATGCGAGAAAAGGAGAACTTGGGAAGGTTTTCCTTTTTTATATACAAAAGCACATGGAGAAAATGTAGGTCTCTATGTTTAAATATAACTGAGCTCAGTCCATGAAGATAATTTATTATCTTATTATTATCATACAGTTATAATATATTATTATGCTATAATCTTACTTTGCTGAATCTATAAATAAGACTAAAAAAATTACTTGATATTTATTTATTTGTTAGTTTAACTTATATTTATTCGCTAGTAAAAATGGATATTTAGGACTTGATAATGGTCCTAAACAATTTTTATGTCTATTCTTATTCTTATTCACTTATTTAAATCAGTTATATCTAAAAGTAAAATATGTTTCTCATGGAAACCTAATCAGTGTAAATGTATTCGTATTTATCCTCCTTGCATTTTGGTCCTTCGAGCCGGATAGACAAAACATCTGATATTTTCATATTTATTTAACTTCGATTCAAAGTTGGTACTAATGCTTAACCCATCATAATAAAATAACAATAAAACATATTATTACTTGTTCTTTTGACAAATTAATTCTTTAATTATTTTAATTTCCAACAACATTCGACAGACACAACTTTAATTTTAACTAATAATTATATTATACAAATAAACATTTAAGTAATTAACTTTGTTTAGATTGAAAACTGTTTAAGCCTTAAAATAATATCATGAATAGAATTTATATTATTTATTTACCTTAAGCTCTTTGTTTATTTTTAATCAATTTTCTTTTCGTGTAGATAACAGTTCTCCCGCAGAGCCCAGAAGTTTTTCTTTTTCTTTAATTTTTTTTTTTGGTCCTGTTGTTTGAACATTTCCTTTTGTTCCTTCGGTTGTGTTTGTAGTAAAAAGTAACAAATATGTGGCATTAATTTTTTTGTTCGCTTTTGTGTTTTGTTTTCAGACGCGTTGAATAAAAAGAAAATAAATAAAAATAAGACACCGCACACAGACACGAGACACAGGCACAGACACAGGCACAGGCACACTCATTGATACGAATGCGATGTGTATTAATATAAATAAAGCGAAAAGTAAAAGAAGAAAAGTGAAAAAAATTGCGAACAACCAAAAAACTTGAGTCCACCCCCCTCACACCCCCCTCGCTTTTCACTTAGCACGCCTGCTTGTCTGGCGCTGTCGACGTCGACGGCGAAGTCGCTTCGCTGCCGTCGCACTCGCACTCGCACTCGCATCTACAGTCGCGTTTTATTGTTTTCCGTTTTCCACGCTCATCGCTCGACGCTTTTCCGACGCTTTCCCGACGCCCACAAGCGTGTTCACCTTCTTTTTTATGAATGAACGCGAATTTCTAGCCAGTGGCAGGAACAACAACAAGAACAGAGCTGCCAGTCGGACGCGTGAAATGTGCAAATGGAAAATCATTTAAAGGCAACAAAAGGCAAGTAACGCGAGCATAAGAACCTGGTCATAACGCCCACTTCCCTCTAACATTTCCCCAAGTTCCATGCAGCTATTAGGCTAATGAATTCGCTGGAATTGGTAACAGGAATTGCAGTTTCGCAGCTGATGCAGATTTGTATTAGCGCTTAAACTAAGTTGAAAATTTATAAATTTCAGATTGAATTTAACTGAATTTAACTAAACTATCTTAATTTTAGACTGAATTTATTTGACTTTTATATGTTGAAATTTGAAACAGGAACTGCAGTTGGATGGTGTATTTATTTTAATATTTATCACCGCTTAAACTAAGTTGAAACTATTAAGATTTTAGACTGAATTAATTAATATTTAATTATATATAAAAATTAGGCTAATGACTATGCTGGAACTATCCATAAGAACAGCAGTTGTTTCCACTTTTTTGGTGTTTTTTTTTTTTTCATATTTACCGCTTAAACTAAGTTGAAACTGTTTAAATTTTAGACTGAATTTAGTTAATTTTAATTATATAAAAATGTATAAAAACCTAAAATCTGATTGTTTGTGTTATTAAAATTTAAAAAGTAACTTCCTGAGTCATAAGTTAAATCTAATTAAATACTATAAAGTAATTTAAATCTGGTTTAAGCAATATAATTATAATTTTGCTAAACATAAGTAAAAATTTCCTTAAACTCATGTGTTCAAAATCCATTTTCTTACCCTTTAGTACTCTTAACCTCTTTTAAATAATAATTAAATTTCTTCTCCTTTAAAAGTCCATTGAAATGTAATTAAATTTAGACTTGTTTCATAGCTCCTAGGCAAATTTCTATCCTCAATCAGAATCTTTACATTAATTAATTGCCAATTTATAACCTCATTCTCTTCTGGATATTTCAAATAATTGCTGTTTGCCCAAAATGATTGGATCTGAAAAGTTTATTCGGTTGCTGTACTTGACGAAAAGTAAACAAAAATCTGAGCCCAACCGCGATTGTGGCTTAAATAGTTTTCCAAGCCGTTGTAATAGCCTGAAACCGCGCTTACCATTTTAACCACTTAACCCCACGCTGCCAGCAGCGAACCATTCAGGCCGAACCACAACTCAGCGAGTCACTGTGGACAAACAAGTAAATTTTTATTTTAAATCTATAATAAAATCTATTTTTTTATATATTTATTTTAAGTCTAGTTAAAATACTATGTATTTTTTTAGAAAATCTTAAAAAAGACATGAATTATCAAGGAAAAAAATTAAATTAAATTAAATAAAAAAATACTGCCTTGAAATCTTTAGGACATCTTTAACTTATAAGTTCCCATTCTAGTAATTGTTAAATCTTAAGTAAATATGGTTAACACAATATAAAAGTATTAATTAGTGGTATCTTTTCTTAGTAATGATTTTACTTTTTCCAAAAAATCTACACTAAAACGAACATAAACTTACAACAATCTCCCATTGTACATCAGAACGCCTTCTTTGTTGTCTTATTTCATTTAACGTTGGCCATTCAGGATTCCACGACGTCTTCAAGACGAAGCTTTGTCTTAATTTCCAGTGATAAGCCGAAAAAGGGTGTCCCAGCACCGCCCCCCCTCAAGGTCCACCCACACTGGCAACGCGTTCGAGGGGATTCGTCATGCGAGGCAACATGTTCGATGCGGCTGGCGCGCTCGCTCTTCCCGATTTCAAATTCCATTTCAGTTTGTCGTCGTCGCTCATACGCAACGTTGGCCGGGCGGAAAAAAGCTAAACTGGCAACGGCCGCGGCATTTGTTTAACTAATTGTTGTTGCTCTAGACGCGTGTGCTGCGGGCAAAGATTGTGCGTGGTTTTTGAAAAATTATCAGAAAAGAAAAATCCTCAAAGGGAAATTTGTGAAATGCCAAGCGTTTCTTAAATGAAAAGTTACACTAAAATGATTAAATGTGCGTTAAATGCTGTGTATTGAATACGTTTATCATCAGTTGAATCAAGAAGAAACATATCCCAAAAACACTCTCTGGAGTTTGCTGCGATTTAATTGCCTCGCCAACAACATTTTTGACTGGTAAATGGCTTTTGAAATCCCACCTTGTTTACGTTTTGTAAAGGAACTGTCTGCCCGTTGTAAACCTGTGCGTTTCGCTGTTCATCAAGTTTTTGAAATTTTTATGAGCTGCTTTCTGATTTGTTTGTGAAAGGTTTTCGTTCGCTTGTCGGAAAGAGTAGAAGAGTCAATGGAATTTGATTTTTGAATATTTCCAACAAACAGTTCGAACTTATCTTAAACGCACAAAGGCCGCCCTGATATCAATATCACACAAAACTAATATAACTTATCTAACTCCGGTTGACTTTTGACTAAGCTGAACAGAAGGTCACTGTTTTCGTTGTGGCTCGCACCACTAAAAATAAATATTATTTCTCTGCAAAATTTTTGAGCTGCCGGAAATGGAAACTAGCCAGCTTTTGTGCTGCCAAAGTCCTCGAAAAGGTCAACCCGGACTTTCCAACTCTGGCGATGGGTTAATACTTTTGCTAAAGGTTGCATCTGAAAGTTCTTCTCATCAAAGTTTGCAAGTCAAATGAAAATTTTAGAGAGATCTTGAGCAAACGAAAATAGCAAAGGAAACACAGCCGTGAGCTGTAGTAACTTTTATAATAAGATTAATTGAATTAACAGAACTAGAAATGATTAAAATATATTTAATTTCATATTAAAGCAGTCTTTAATCCAAGAAATATTACTGAGGAAGTACCAAGAAGTTTCTTAGAACTTTACTGTATTAATACTCATAAATATCAGTTTCATGGAGAAATGCAAATTTCAAGTGAATTTTACACTTCCAATGTAAGCGAAACTAATGAAAATCTGAGATATGCATAGAGTTTGCACTGACTTTTCAAAAAAGGGCAAACATCATGGCCTTTAGAATTCTTAAATGCTATTAATTTACTTTTCCATTGTTCTATTCTCTGGTGTTCTCATTACCTTCCTTATTTTATTTCCACTCGGCTGAAGCTGTGCTTTTGGCTTTTCACCACGTTTTTCAACCGTCAATTAATAATTAATTCGCTTCCAATTTACTGCAAACATCTCTAACAGGTTGAGAGCTCAATTGAGCTTAGAGCAAAGCCAATTGCAATTCCCATTTGCCCTGCCAATCCCGGTTCTATTTGTCAATCGCCTTCAATTACATTTCATTTACGCCCAGTGATTTGCAGGCATTTCCCATTCGGTCAACTTTCCCTTAGTTTGTCCCACTGCCTCCGGGAAACTTGTGGTTTATTTACTCCTCGAGCTTCAGCTTCGGCCACCGCCTAATGTCCTTTTACTGCCGAACGTAGTTCCCCTGTTTTATTACCTAATTAAAGTCGAATGTCGCATTAAATTTTCTTCAGTCGTAAAAACCGAACCGAAGCAGCGAAATCATTTTCTATTTATTTAGTTTAAACTTCGGGCCGGGCGTAAAAAATGTCTGCGGATGATGAGGCGAACACTTGAAAGAGATTTATGGCCCCGATTTATTGATGAGCCGAAAAAGACGTTTGGCAAATGAGCCTTGATTGAGAGCTGAATAGAATGATGGCGGAAACGTAGGTGGGGCCTGTTGTGTCCCCATCCCACCTCCAGGATGCCGAACAATAGCCACACTGCACGTGTTCGTTCGCCTGTCGCGTCCTTGTATCTTTGCCTTTCCTGCACTTTTCCCGCCGCCGTGGCGATTCTCATCTGCAAATGGCACTAATGTCACGCTGATGATTCTTAATTGAGTACAGCCTACTCTCAGTCCCTCACTCACACATTATCGATGGCTTTGAGGCTATAAATCTAACACACACACACACCCCGGCGGCCCCTGCATCACTCATCGATTGGGGGGCACATGGCACGGTCGTCGCCTTCGCCAAACCACCAACATTTGTTCAGGGGGGCGGCACACACGGTCACATGCCGAAAAGTTGCGCCTTTCTTTTGCCAAATGCACTGAGAGAAAAGTAAGTAAAGTAAGATATGATGTGATAAGGTAAAGAAAATAGAGTAGAAGAATAATGATCTAAGGATCAAAGGGTACTTTGCGGAGACTTTATTCACTTTAGGACATTTTTTATTACTATCTAAAGGAAGCTCCCTTAGATCTCAATATTTTATAGTGAACAATAAATACGGTAGATTTATGGGATCTTGTACTTGTAAAAACTATGCTTTGACCTATAACCAAAAATAAATTATTTGAAAGTCTTTCAAAACTAAGTTCACTTTGTATTTAACTTACCCAATCAAGTTACATATATATCTTATGTTTAGTTTATTTGTATGCAACCGTTAAATAAATATAAAAAATCAAATCAAAGAACTATATATTTTATATATTTAATTCTAATCTTTTCCCTTTATTACGTGGTGTCACTTTAATTTAATACTAAACTCAACATATAAGTGTTTGATTTTATCTTCAAACACTTGGTGAATCATGAGCACCTGAAAAAGGGTTTCATCATGCCCACTGAGCATTTTCATTTCAGCACATTTTCCCAACTTTGTTGATTAAACAGATTATATATTTTGATACAGATTTCTATTGGGTAAACTGTATATGTGATTATGGAAGCCAAATCAATTATGATAATATAATTCAATGCGCTACAAAGTACTTGAATGGAGCTATCTATTGAACTTGATAATATTCAATGACTGTGGTCTGTGGTCTGATCATAATATTATAGATCTGTAAAGGAAATTAAATAGGTTTTCCAAAGGTTTGTGGTTAGCCCGGAGGCGCCTTCATTTACATGTGCTTGGTAGTTAGAGACAGCACCAAGTACGTGTGTATTAACTCGTAAAGCAAACTGAACCTAATTAAAATTACATTTCCAGCTAAGGTGGAACATCATCTGAGCTTGGTTTTTCCTAGAATTTCTCTCTGTTCGCAGTCTCGGTTGTTGGTTTCGTGACTTGTGCGCTTTGCATGTGAGCTAGCCATTGTCCTGCTGGTCCTGGTTCCTTGATGCTGCCACCCCTTCCTTCTTCTCCTCCTCCGCCACACATGTGAGGCTTTGCACTGGCTTTTTCCATCATCCCCAGCCATCCCCCCATCCCCCTATTCACTCACTGGAGGCAAACAATTAGTGCAGGTTGTTGTTGTTTCGTTATCGTCAGTGTGTGTGTGTGAGTTGTGCGTGTTTGTGCAACTGTGTTTAAACAGTTGGCGTCAAAATTATAATTAAAACGTGCATCAAAGTCGTAAGCGGCAGCACAGCATGTCACAATTTTGTTATTGTTGCAGCCGACGGGCACATCACACAAATTTTGTGATTTATCGGCAAAGCCCAACCTTCCTCTTCGGCCCCATTCCCAGTCCGCACTTGACGGCGTGTCCTTGTGGCTTAATTGAATTTTTATTGCCAAGTTTGCATAATGTGAGCCTGTGCCAAAGAGCGAAGGAAGGATCTGCCTCTGCCGCTGCCCCTTGTTTGTGGCTCGTCATTGTCGCTGCTGGTCCAACGCGGCGTATACGTAATCCCGGCGAATTACGCACACGCCGCGTCAGCTCGAAAAATTTCGCTGAAATGCAGTGACCCATTAAGCTGCGATAAGCAACTGTAATAATAGCTGCAGCAGCAGTAGCAGCACCAGCGACTACAAATAAAAAACAAAAGAGGCACGGAAAGGGGAAGGGAGTGGGTTCCAGGAGGTAGGTTACGGTGGCAGGACATATAATAATCAACTAACGAACTAACTAACTATTTTCGCTGCAGTTGGTCGAGATTTCGCGATAAGCTCGCTTTCCTGCGGCTAACCTTTTTTTTTGGGGTAATGCCAGGCATGTTGGGCAAGGAAAGGGAGTTCCCGGGGTTCCCCTAAGATGTGGTCTGCAAGTGTGAAGTGTGAATTTATTTGGTTTTCTAATACTTCACACACCTTTCGTTGGAATATTCCGGGAGTTTTTGATTTAAAACTGACTTTGTAATGAATTTGTTTAATATTTTGTTATTTCAATTCTATGAATATGGCTTTATTTTTATTAGTTTTCATTACAATTTCATAAAGTAAAACTTCTGTGAAAATTTCATTGGTAAAGCTCTTCACTGAGTCACTGAAATATTATTTTCATTATTAAATTCGTAGATTTTTGGACATTGTAACATTTTGAATACCCTTTTAATATTTTTTAAAATATTTTGCCAAATTGCTATATCTTTTTCTTTTTTCTTTGCTATAAGTATAAACTATTTAAAAAGAGTTTACATTTTTGATAATTTCTACAAAGAATACATGTTTTTTTTCTAAAGCAAAATATACTTTATAAAATAAACTCTTACATCTCATAGATTTAAAAACAAACAAAATACCAACAACCAGTGGGATTATATGTTTTATTTTTGCTGGAAAGTGTGCTACTACTTGGATATATCTCTCTATTGTTCAGCTGCATTATAAGTGCTTCTCTGTGTGCTTCTGTGTGGGAGCTACTTGTGTTTGCATACTCGAGAGGGTGCCGTCAACATATCTGACGATAATCGCAAAATAAATAAATTTCCCTGCCTCTCCAGAGACTGGGATGAAAGCGAATTGAGTAGTAGTTATGGTTTCGAGCCGGTCCGATTTTTAGCCTTTGTTGTGACTCCGGATCCGCAGCAGTCTGCTAGTCTGTCAGTCTGCCAGTTTGTCAGTCTGCCAGTCAGTTAGTCAATCCATCAGTCAGTTTAGTTCGTTTTACTTGCCCTTAGGGCACTTTCCAAAAGCAACAACAATAATAACTAGGAAAAAAATGGGAAAAAAGCTGCATGCGTCAAGCTGATTTTTCATTCATTGCAGCTTAGGGCATTGCATTGTTGGTGCTGCAGTGCAGTTTTTCCCGCTGCCTTTTCCTCTTGACTTGTGACACGGACACGCGAGGATCCAGTGGGCGGTCACATTGAACACCCCGCTTTCATGTGTCAAAGTTCATTAGAAAATAGCCACTGTGCCTTGTACATGCATTCATTTTTTTTTCATATATATTTCATTTTATTCCACAAACAATGCCAGAGTCCTATATATTGACAATAAAACAGGAGAGACAAAAATATAAATTGAATTTCACTCTAACCGAATGCAAATGTGCAATGAAAAGGCTCAGAGGCAAACCTCAATGGGCAAGGATGTCTCTCTAGAGTGATTTGATTTATGGAAAGGCTTTGTTTTTTAGCTGAAAAACATTTTCCAAACGAGCGAGATTTATGGTTATAAGGACAATATTGGTTGTTTGTCTGCTGGAATATGTAATGGCCGCACGGATGGATGGCTGTTTGAACTGTTATAGATGCGAATGTTGATTGCATCAACTATGATTTATTTCTAAAGGGAACTGAATAGCTAGAAATACTTAGCTTACTTTTCTAGACTTTATTTACAAAAATTAGACATGAAGTTTAACCTTTACCTAAAGTAATAAATTGTAAGTTTAAATTGTAGTTTGTTAACAAAGCTATAAATAAAACGTTTTAGCTTAAAAGAACTATCCCATTTAGTACCCGTAATATTTCAATTGGAATTATCGCTTTTGCATCAACCGATTACCTTCAAATTATCGCTGACATATGAAGTGATTTTTCTATATATAAACCAGTTGCCTAATAAACCAATTATTTATATTATCACGACCATTACATTGTCAGCGTTAGAGTCAAAACTGTGCCGGTTTGAAGACTCATTCATAAGATACGGCTATTTGTTGAACAAGACCCCGTGGACTGTCACTCAAAATTACGATAACCTACTGGCAGTCAATCATCTGTCAATGGAGAAGGTATGTCTCTATATAAGCAGCGGGTTTGCTGGCCAAACATATTCGCAGTTAAAGTAACAGTTTATGCCACTCCAGTGGTCAATTGGGGATCTGGATGTGACCCTTCAGCCCCGTCCGTTTGACTGATGTTTACACAGACCGAGAGCGAGCCCGAGCACGAGTCCATGGAATCTGCGTCCTGGTCGGGCGTGCAGCGTGCGTGAGTGCCTGTGTGGGGGCAGTGGAGCGTGCGTGCCTTTCCAGCTGAGTGATGAAAGCATTTAGGCAGACTCCGTCTCCTACCCTTCCCTTGACTTGAACACATTCCCACCAGGACGTCCCTCGACCCTGTAACGATTCGAAGGCTGTTGTTGCAAGTCAGGGGGGCGCACGCGTCTTGACCCGGCTGGGGCTCGTCGGCAAAAGGGTGGTATTCTTGCTCCCCGGGGCTTTGCCTTAAAGTGAAATCATAAAGTTATAAATTTGCGTGCTACGACGATAGAAATGAATAAAAACCAAACAAAACACATACACTGAGAGAAACTGGTGGGTACACTGGTCAACTATTTAGCTCGCTTTAGATGACTTTTAAGCGGCTTAGCCCTCCCTTCCATGGTCATCCTATTCCTGAAATATAGTATTTAATGACCCCTTTAGTCGACCTGACTAAGACATCCCCAGGGAATTCATGCTAGCTGAAGGCAAAAATTAGACGCTGATTAGAACATTATAAAATATATTTTCCTTAAATTAAAAGTATGCATTTATAACGAAATTAAAATATAAAAAGTGGGATGACATTTAAAAAATTAATTTGTATGGAATAAATAATT